>JAODAL010020536.1:0-69180 GCA_025379985.1 Phyllomedusa bahiana
CTCTTCTCCTCTCTCTCTCTTCTCTCTCTCTTCTCTTCTCTCTCTCTCTTCTCTCTCTCTCTTCTCTCTCTCTCTCTTCTCTCTCTCGTCTCTTCTCTCTCTCGTCTCTCTCTCTCTCTTTTTGCATTTATTTAAAAAAAGCTCATGTCCCAGATGTAAAAGAAATAATTTTAGTATAGATCCATCTGCTGTTTTTTTTTTTTTACTAGCTTTCCCGTGTCCACCTATGTGCTGAAGTGGACATGCATGCAGGTTGATCCCTGATTTTGTGGGCTGGATGCCTCTGAAGTTGCAGTGTCTCGTCAGCTTGGTAGAAAAGGAATCTGCACTTGTTTTTTAACTCCTTTGAGAAGCAGAGAATACACTGCAGCTTCATATTCAGCCAGCACCCTACACCAGAAATCCATCTTCATGCCTTGTAGAGAAAAGAAAGAAGCAAGAATGATTATGCGTCTTCACCTTCGGATATTTACTAAGGTAGACTCTAAGGGATATATTCACACAACAAAACATAAACTCGGATTCCTTACCAAAATCTGCATATATTCTGCATCTTATTGTAAGTTCATGAGAATTTGTGCTATATGATAACAAATCCTCACTGCATAAAATATCCGTGACATGTCACGTATTGATATGGCTTCAATGCAGATTCCATGACAGAAACCAGGTAAGTTAGAAAGGATGCGAATTAGTCCCATTCAATGGGACCAATCTGCATCCATTAACCGCGGTGAGATCTGCCATGTATGAAGTGAAATTTGCAACACATGTTTCTGGGCCTTACCTTAAATCTGCAACAGATTTTTCTGTTTTGTGACCACAGCCTTAAAGGGGTTATCCGGGAGTTTAATGATTTCATAGAACACTATAAAAAGCATTTAAATGGAAAAGTAAAGATATCCCACTACCTTCATGTGTTTCTTTTCTTTTGCCTCCTTATTCATCTTTCATAAGATCACTGAAACATCTTGGTTGTTGGAGTGTCAGCAGTTCTCCTGCAGCTCTTTCCTACAAGTCCTAGAATCCATTGCAGTTACAATCTAGGAGTTCCCTGCACCCGCCCCCTCATCCTCCTGTTCAGCCCTGCCCTCTGCACCCTTACATCATCATTCTCAGACATGTGCACCTCATACCCCTGCATCTCTGCTCCACTTCACTTTTCTGGTGGCCTGCAGCAGGCTGTGTTATAAAACAGTGCATCAAACAGTTTGTAAACATGGTAAAAAAATATTCTTTACTCACCTATACTATATGTGATACATGTGCAAATATATATGATTTGGTTTATCTATTTCTATGTATGTGCTGTACACTCACCACATCAGGTACACAACTGTTCCATCATTGGCATCACCCAGCTCAACTGTACACTGGATAGCCTATCTAGCATCCAAGAATGGTGGGTGCCATCACATCCCTCACAGCTGTAGGTTATGTGCACATTCAGCCAATCCAACAATGCAAGTCTTCTGACCAGGTGAAAAGGTCTATTTTGCAAATTTATCAAAAAGACTTCTCCTATCAGAAGACTTGAAAACAGTACACAATAATAAAGGCACCAAGACTCTAGCAGCTAGCAGTGATGAGTCACTATATACACATAATTATTGCTGTATGTGTCCACATTAATATATAATACCCTCCTCCTCCAGCTCTGTTCATTACATTATATTCCTGTCAGCACCTTTATTTAAATATTGACTGATGAGTCCCTAAGGCAGTGTTTCTCAACTCCAGTCCTCAAGACCCACCAACAGGTCATGTTTTCAGGATCTCCCACAGAATGCACTGACCATAATTATATCACCAGTGCAATACTGAGGAAATCCTGAAAACTTGACCTGTTAGTGGGTCTTGAGGACTGGAGTTGAGAAACACTGCCCTAGAGGCAGCCAGATCTTTCTCTAGTCACGCCCACTACTGGGGAATGTTTCTGAACTGAGTCTGACTTCAAAGCACACCCACTGATGACAAAACATCCATTGAGGCCATGTGATCAATGGATGTCACATGGTATGCAGGAAGAAGGGGAGTAAAGGGCTCTCTGCGTGGTTTTGCAAAGCAGAACAGGTAAATCATTTTTAATGACTATCCGTTACAAAGTTCAATACAATTACATTGTGAGCTCTATAAGAAATAAAAAGATAGTCCTGAGTATAGTCAAAAAAAAAAAAATTGCAAGTGCAGACATTGCTACTATTACTAACAATAGGATTAAAATTATTCCTAGAATATCTGTTTATATTAGCATTTTTTTGTAAATAAAAAATTGTCTGTGATTTGGGCCAGGATTTCATTATAAGCAATACTCATCTTGGGACAACCTTTTTCTATTTACTTTTTTTTTTACTGCTTAGTACATTTGTAGTACCTTTTATAAAAGCCCAGAATTGACTTTCAGGTAATCAAACCTCTATGTGCAATATTCACAGTTAAAATGTGGTGATCATCGTGAAATATTTTACTACCGTGTTCTGTGCCTGTATTAGGGGATGAGAGCAGGCTGGGACTGGCCCACAGAGAAGTAGGGAAAACCCCAGGTGGGCCCCTGAGCATGGTAAACCTGGAATTGTTTAACTGCATATACATCATTGAAAGAGAGGCAAAATGCAAGAGTCAGCATATAGGAGGCATGTGCAGTTATTTACAGTAGCTGTAGGGTGGGCCCGAAAATCAATTCCACTGGTGGGCCCAGTAGCAACTCAACTGGTGGGCCCCTCGACTAAACTTTACCTGTGTGCCCCAGGTTCCCCAGTCCGACACTAATGGCGAGACTGGGTCACTGCTCTCTCTTGTTTGGATTTTTTTCTGGGTAACAGAAAGAGGAAGCAGATTGAATAAACATAGCTTGTTACTGTCTCCTTTCCTCCTATATAACCTTCCAGTGATCCCTTGTCATGTTAACAACCCTTCCACCCCATCTCTTTACCAATAGGTGACGTTGTGATTGGAGCATATTAGTCACCCACTGTGCCTAATCACATTTGTTATCTTTCTTACAGTTACTGGCATCTGATTCATGGACATTTGTCATCTCCTTAATGTTTGTGAAAATATGGACCTGTATGAACTGCATTGGGGCAATCTAAGTGATTACAATGGTTTCCTAGTTTAGGGACCATATTTATTCACTAAAGCAAAGAGCAGTCCGTCACTGTATTACATTCACAACTTTTTTTTTTTTTTTCTGTGGTGGCGCAGTTGGGCATCCGGTCACTGCCAGCTACTTCTACAGTTGATCCTTGCTAATCCCACCCTTAAATCAGGTTATTGTCTAGGGACCCATCTAACAAAACAGGACAGGGAGCAAAATATGATTGCAGGATCTGGCCTTTGCTCTTAGTCCTTAAAGGGGTTGTCTCATCTCAAAGTTTCATTGGATGCATGAATGAAATAATGCTGCTTTGCTCTGTCACTTCCTGGTGAAGTGGTCTGTAGTTAGAATATGAGCTCCATGTATTCAGACTTCTGCTAATTAGCTCAACCTCATGCTCTCAGGACCAGGGACGCTTCTGAGTTAAAGTAAACAGTAGTAATTACTGACTTTTGTCTTAAAGATCAGATAACAAACAAGCTCTCACTGTCCGAAGTCACTCCCTGCTATCAGATAGAACAAACACAGGTCGGTCACTTGGGGAACCAGAGAGAGCGCAAAAGGTGATAAAATCACTTGTAGCTCCTTAACAAAAAAAATAAATAAATAAACAACGCAATATATTTGGAAAACGACTTAATTTAGTGATCCCAACATGTTGAAACCTAATCTTTGTAGCGCGACAACCCCTTTAATGGTGAAGACCCATAGATCTGCATAGGAGCACAAAACAGTAGGAGAATTTTAATCAAGACTATTTCTGCTTGGTTTTTTCATTTTAGATGCTTTGGAACAATAAAAATGGGGTAATGAGATCTGTTTCTTAGTGATGCTACAGTTTTAACACAGTCTCTGTATGTTTTACGGCTTTTATTTCATATGAAAATGTGTGTGCATAGGTATGCCAGGCTCATTGTATAACCTTATATTCTGCCATCACTGTATCTTTTCCTTAAAAACCGCTTGCTCATTTCAGTTTTGTAGTTCAATATTAAGCCATTCATCTTATAAAATTCTGTTGTGCTGAAGCAGTATTTTTTTCTCTTCTTTTCCTAACCGGGCATAGACAAGCAAAAGTTAATTGCTAGCCAATCTTCTGTTTGCTTTTCGAAAACCAGCAGCTTCATGTATATATGGATGATGTAAGGCACAGCTGTTGTTTTTAGCATAAAGTTTACGTTGTATACTAATAAACACAAATTCTCAAGGACAAATCCGCTTAAGTTCATGCAGGAAGGTATGGCTCCTCTTAATAGGAAATGCTTTCCCAGTTCCCCATTTCACCTTTCCCTGACTTGTGGTGATTACACTGTGTGGTAATGTCACGTTTAGTGTTAATAGAAAAGGGCAAGCTGCCCTTGAGTTTGGATTTGCATGGAAACACCTTTTTTCTTTGTTTCCAATTCTTGTTTCATTGGCGGTCTATACATTGCTTAGCAACTAATGAGAACTACTGCTGCTTACTCCCTAATCATCTCTTAAGTAGGGTAGAGGCCTACTCCTGAGAGTGCTTGCCGTTTTTGCCTTTTACTCCCTCATTTGACAGATAATGAAAATGTTCTTAATGATCCTAGAGCAGTTGGATCTCTGTTGGAAGACTTTAGAGTTGTTAATTGAAATAAGAAGTTCAGCTGAGATGTGATTAGAGAATTGATATTCCATGTTAAATAGACCATTTAATTAATGTGGTAAATAAGTTTGTCTTAACTACTTTGCCAGCAACTTGCATTGTAGGACCCAAGTGACTGTTAATGCTGTAGCATCTGTGTCAAGATCATAGGTGAACACAAATACGTATTTATCTTCTCACCAAATACAAGAGGGATTTATTTACTCTCTGTAATATTTCTTAGTCTTCTGTTCGGTTTTGTTTTTTTCATTACGGACCATCAACAAACTATATACAATGATGGCTTTATATACTCTTACATTATATACAGACAGATGATGATACATATTTTGTAACTTTATATTGTGCTGATTTTTTATTAAACATGAATGTGGAAAGCAACTTTTTGTATATGTATATTCACAGTCTATGTATATTCATAAATGTATTTTGTTTGGCAGACTTATTCTGTTCTTTATCATGGCTAATTACTTACCACATTTAATGTTTTCATGTCTGTAGAAGCATAGCTCCCCCATTTTCTAAGTCTACAGATTTCTCTATTTTTTATGCATTTGTTTATTTGTATTTTGTTGTGCTATCATATTTTGTCAGTCCTTCATTTTGACTAAAATTTTACATTACAATGTCTTTCTATTTCCTTGTTCTAGTTAAAGGGGTTTTCTCGCAACAGATTAGCGTTCAACATAAAGGCACAGTTAAATGAAGACTTTTTCTGAATATATTGGTCAGTAGATTTAACTTTAGTTATGAGATAAGAGTGTTTTTAAGTGCCCTGAGTGCACCCAAGTTTCTATGGTAATCTGCATACCAGACCATACTCTGATTAACGGAGAGAGCAGGCAGTGATGTCACTAATGGATGGACTGATGGGACTAAGGAAATCTGTCCTCTGCTTATACTTGGGTCACTGTCAGCGCTTGGGCGCTGCAATGGCCCAGGTGCCAGCCGGGATACTTCAGCTATATGCGACTCCTTAGGGAGCGCATTTAGCTTAATCCCGAGTCAGCCGACAGCTCCTCTGGGAGCGCATACAGGAGAAGATACCACTGCGGAGCAGAGAGCGATCACTCCCTGCTCCGCAGTGGACTCTGGATGGATGCAGAGTGTCCGACACAGGCGGTGTGAGTGTCGTTATGCTGCCTGATGACATCACGCCCCCTGTGCCAGCAAGAAGACGGAGCGCCTTGGAGTTGCAGCAGCGAGGGAGAGAGGCAGGTCCTTGCAGTTTTTTTTGTAAACCCTGCCTATGGGGGGGTGGATACATATACCTGCCTATACCTACCTATGGGGGACATATACCTGCCTATAACTGTCTATACCTGCCTAGGGGAGACATATACCTGCCTATACCTGCCTGTGGGGGACATATACCTGCCTATACCTGCCTGTGGGGGACACATACCTGCCTATACCTGCCTATGGGGGACACATACTTTCCTATGGGGGACATATGCTTGCCTCTACCGGCCTATGGTTCACGTATACCTGCCTATGGGGGGACATTAAACTGCCTATGTAATTTTATTGATATCCATTTTTAATTTTGAAATGTACCAGTAGCCGCTGCATTTCCCACCCTAGGCTTATACTTGAGTCAATAAGTTGTTTTTTTTGTGGCAAAAGTAGGTGCCTCGGCTTATATTCGGGTCGGCTTATACTCGAGTATATATGGTATATAGTATTACAATTCTATTTTACACTGTGCTGCAATATTATGTGAAATGTCCAAAATAGTTATTCTTGGTAAGGGAAGTTGCAGAAAGTTAATAAAACATTATAGATTATGTAAGGAAATGTTGTTTTAATAAATGTAATGGTCTACGATTTCAATGATGAAGACCAACGAATTACAATGGGTACTTTAGATTTACTAATGTTTTGATATTAGGCTATACCTTTAGAAAGTAATTGTCACACCGAACAAGCAGTCTGGTCTGCCAACAGAAAATATGTATTTAGTACTGGAGAAATGGCTTAGTATATCTGGTATTTTATTCATTAATGATTGATAGCTGTATCTGTATACACAATGGCACAGAGGAGGCAGTCAGTTATTGATTGAGACTACCCATTGGACTCCTAAAGTAGGAATGAGCAGGAATTTCATTCAAGAATTTGCAAGTTATATTAAATCTTTTTACACACAATTGTATGTCTGCTTAGTTCCTTCTGATCTGTAACATGATACTTTTAGATTACAGTAGTGATCACTTTCCTTTAGCTGAACAATAATTTACCTTCAATCCTTGTTATCAGAGCAATTGTTAAAAGTACACATTGACAATTTATTGCTCTTTTATAGTTGTATTGCCAGCATTAAGTTCATTTATCATATATCTAATGTTGGGACCCTTTTGTCCCACAGATGGATTGCTATTTTGATAATAGGCAAATTTGTCAATATATACTACTGCAGAAGTGTACGTAAAAAATATATCCAAAACCTTTTCTAACCGCCTATCAGAGGTGCATTTTAGGCCATTTTAACAATGCTTTCTACTTGCGCTCTGGCCTTCATTTTTGTATTAGAGACATTAATTGAGATTGCTCCCTATTTACTTGGAACCATAGTGTAGGGCCTTGTAGACATCTGTGGGGCATTATTTTATTCACTTCAGTTTGTCTCTAGTTTTCTGTGAAGTCACCATAGGTTTTATTTAACTTGCCAGTTTCTATATTAGGAAAAACACCGATAATACGACACAGGCACAATATAAAACTACTTGATTTTATTAGTCATACTTCAAATTGTTTTACATAAAAAGTCGACACCTAAACAAGGACAAGGGTGTCCGCTTTCGGTGACGTGGTTGGGGGGGGGGGAGGCATTGGTTCCACTACCGTTTGGCATCCGGAGCTGCAAGCGTTTGCCCGTGGGCCCTTCAATTTTATATTTTATAAAATTTTTATAATATATATATATATATTTTTATATATATATATTTATTTATTTATTTTTTATATTTATATTTATTTTTATATATTATTTATATATTTTTATATATTTATAAATATATTTATATTTTTTATTTTTATATTATTAAATTATAACAACTCAAGGCCACTTTTTTTTGGTACACCATGCTGTAAAGGGTTGGCCCCCTTTTGCCCTTTAAACTGCCCCAATTCTTCGTGGCATACACCCCCCCAAAGGTGTTTTCAAGTGTCAAAATTTTGGGGGCCAAGGGGCCCAAAAGGGAGGCCAGAAAAAATTCCCCACCATGACAACCACCACCAAACCCCGAACCGTTGTACAAGGGCGGTTGGATCCTGCTTTCATGTTTTTTGACGCCAAAAATTTGACCTCCATCCGAATGTCGCAGCGAAATCGAGACTCATCAGCCCCGGCAAAAGTTTTTCAATCTTTACTGTCCAATTTCGATGGCTTGGGGAAAATTTGGAGCCTCAGTTTTGTTCTTAGTTGAAAAGGGGGTGGGACCCGGTGTGGTTTTTTTGCGTAGCCCCTCTGCCCTTTAAAATTCGCCCTACTGTGCTTCAGAGTGCTCTTTGCCTACCTTGGTTTTAAAAGGGGGTATTTGAGTCACTGTTGCCTTTTTAGCCGAACCGTCTGCCATTCTCCTTTGACCCCTTGGCATCAAAAAGGCATTTTCCCCCCAAGGATGCCCCTAATTTGGTGTTTTTTCTTTTTCGGACCTTCTCTGTAAAACCCTAGAGTGTTTTGGTGAAAATCCCAGGGATCGCAGTTTCTAAAATACTCGCCAGCCCTTTGGCACCCCAAAAAACCATGCCAGTTCAAAAAACACTAAAAACACCTTTCTTCCCATACTGATGTCGGTTTGAACTGAGGAGATTGTCTTGACCATGTCTACATGCCAAAGCACTGAGTTGCCGCCATTGATTGGTGTTTGAAATTAAGTTGTTAACGGAGCTTGGCAGGGTCGCTATCCTACATTTAAAGCTGTGCGTTGTGTAGGTATATATATATATATATTATATATATATATATATATTATATATATATTTTTATTATATATTATATTAATATTTTTATGTCATCTACCTGCTGCTAATTACCCTTATTTCCTGAATGGGTTTATATTTATTTTTTACATCCTATCCATGGTTATTTGGGCATGTCATATGTCACTTCAATTGTCTAATTATATGTCAGTCGGAATCTAGGCATCCCATTGGTATATCAGTCTATCATTGTTTTATTTATGTGACTGGTTGGTGATCCTGCTCATATGGGCGAGTTTATGTCCACCAACCACTCCCTTGATGAAGCATAGAGCGAAACGTGCATTAGGGTGCATTCATTTGTATACCTAGTAAAAAAAATTTTATTAGATCTCTGGGTAAGGGGTTTGTCTTGTCGTTGTTTGGGTGTTCACTTTTTATGTTAAAAAATTTAGTAAGTATGACTAATAAAATCATGTAGTTTTATATTGTCTGTGTCAAATTATCAGTGTTCTTTGTAGAATTTGGCGACTAATACAGTTACTCTATGGTAGGATGCCAAATCTTCCTTTTAGGTGTATTACAGTTTCTATATTAATCTGAGAAAAATGAATGGTGGTATACTCTTTTGAATGCTGGATTGTTGAAGTATTCTCTCATTAGAATGTGTTGCTGTGTTTCTTTATACAGCTCCTTGCAAACTGATCTGCAGTTTTAACAATGCCATTTATAGACGCCAATTGTAACTGGGTTCATGAGACATGTTCAGCCTGGATGTAGATTGACAACCTCTCTAAATCATTAGTGTAGGGAGGATCCGTCATTTCTTCTTACCGCAAGTCACTTCTTTGGACCTAAAGCAATGGCTTGCGTTGCTATACCTAAGCAAACAAAGACAAAGATTTTGGTGGGAGATTCTTGGAGGAACCAAGTAAACAAACTAAACTACATATAGGGGGATTCAGTAGTGATCAATTTTCATCCACTTGGTGTGACAGAGAGGTGATGCTCTCTTTTACCAAAAACTGACAGTTATACAACTGAAGAGAAAGTTTACAATAAGTTGTAGATCTTCTAATCCAGAGAGGCTGAATACCAGGTATCACAGTTAATATCACGATCCCAGAACCTGCCATATTAGTGTATAAATGGCATGCATATCTGAAAACACTGTGTATAAGATTTTTCGTCTTGCAGAAGTTTTGACAACCCTGTCAGCCTAATCTTTGACACAAAGTTAGTCAAACTGTAGGAGTTGAACATTTGGGTTTGGGGCTTTATGAACTGTGATAACATACTTCTTCAGCACCTAGCTTTAAATGAAGGTTGATCAATATCTCATAAAACATGTGTCTATGCAGAGTAGTTTATAGTAATTACAGGCTTTAGACTTTTTTTTTTTCCAAAATCTTTTTTTCTCTTTTCCTTTTGCTACAAGAATGATCAGGGTCAAACAAGCATTTGCGATTGTTGCTAAAATTAGAGTCTGTATTGAACGTGGAGCCTGTTACATTAAACAAAAAATGTCAGTGAGGGAAAAATTGATAACATGAAAACAATGATGTGTTGGATAATTCATATTCTCACACTGTCATGTGGCTGCTGTGATGTTAAACAGAAAAAAGCTGAGCCGCACCACAAAACACTTAAATGCTGTAAATCTAAAAACTTAAAACATGATCAGTACTTCCAAAACAATTTTTAACAAAATGGCGTAGGTGCATACTAATGTGACCACAAATGATGCAGACACAAAAACATATCAACAGCAAATCATGAATACATGAACTTTTTCAAAGGGCACTTTGGCTATTTTTAGGAAACATAAGGTCACCATCTGAACTAGGTCACCTTATCGTTGGAGGATGGACCCTTACAGTTATGATCAAAAATGTGTGTAAACCTCAGATTTACATAAATGTCTGAATCCACCCTCAGGCTGGGTTGATAAAGTGTTTTTTGACACTTATTTTGCAGCAGTATTTGTAAGCCAAAAACAATAATGAAACATACAGAGAGAGTATAATGAAAAAGCTTGTACCGCTAATGTGTTTTGGACCCATTCCTAGTTTTGGCTTACAAATACCAGCCAGCTTCAGACTTCGAGACAGTAGATGCCTCTGAAATAACTTTTGTACTAACTAGTGTGAAGTTCAGAGACCCTAATATTAAAGATTTTCTCACAACTTTGTTATTAGAATACTTAAAAGGGTTGTCTGCCCTCCCATACAGTGTGCTGCTTTCTGTTCAATGACTTCGGAGGCAGACCCAAAGAGGCGTGGCTTGAAAGACAGCCTTGAAAAACCCAAATGCCTCATATATGAAAACTGTCAGTCTAAGACTTTCTTTGTTGGCCATAGCAACCAATCGGAACTCCCCTTTCCCCTTTATGAAAGGGGAGCTCTGATTGATTGCTATGGGCAACAAAGAAAGACTTGGACTTTGACAATTTTCAGACCTGTGGCCCTAAATCCCTTGGGTCATATGATCTCCTGGGTACTACACAAAGCTGTGCAGAGACTCCCACAACTACCGATCTTGTGGTCAACAAACGGCTGATGTAGAACTACAGAATCCTACAGAAAATCTAATGAAAAGTGACTTTTAAAAGCACTTAACTTTGGGAGAGATGACATTTTTGGAAAATATATTTTTTTTTCACAAGACAACCCCTTTGATAGGTAATTATCGTCATAATTAGGACGCAAATGAAATAGGTTCTCCCTTGTTGTTGTCAGAAACTGCACAAATATCCTATTCTTCTGAAAGATGCAATTAAAACATTTATAAGATTGATAAGAAGTTCATTACTGTAATGTTAATTAGTCTAAGTGTCCTAGTATTAAAATTCAACTTGTTCTGGTTCCTCTGTGCAAGGACAATACCTTCTGGAAACAACCTTGGCTGTAAGTATTTACAGGCTTGGTAGATAAATGCTTCAGGCTCTTTCTCTTGCCGATGTCAGATAATTTTCAATTTGTGATATTGTTTGTTTAAACTCAGACATATGGTCTTCTATCTAATGTGTTTGCTTTAAAGCTGGGCATGATTTTTAGCTTATGAAATGAATAGATTTCAGCATTCACTTAATTATTGTTTCATTTTGACACATGATCTTATGAATGCTCTGAATTCTAAGTAGCAAATTAAATGGCTTCAGTCACTGCATCCTCGATTCCCATTATCTTTTGAATTAAGTTGCAAGTAACATTCTTATTTGTGGTAAAACAGTCACATTATTATAGCTGTGTTATAACTTTTCACCAGTTAACCTATAGGACTCATCATCGGATTTAGTCATTCAATTTGCAATCTATTAACATTGCTATTATCGTGGATATGGAATCAATTATAGATTGCTTATATTCAGATGTCATGTCTAAAATAAAAGTACTGTGAAACATACATGGTACACCTCCAAGTTGTGGGCTGTATATTTTCAGCTTGTTATTTATTAAAAAGTACCTATGTTTTATATGGAGTTATGTTTTTACACAGATTGGGTCTGATGGTCTAGTAGCTGTATGTGGATGGAACTGTTCATATTATTGCCTCACCACTAAAATTATGCGGGCAAAGTTTTTTCTGCATGCAGGTCGAGACCGTCGGACAATATCCTTATGTATGGTGCAAATGAGCATTGGTGACATCTTTTGGAAAAACACTTTTATTACTTATCTTGCTCTTATCTCGATAAATATAATATATATATATATATATATAATAAATATGATTAGAATATAACGATATCTGCACCACCATATGTCGATGTATGTGAATAATTATGGTGTTTAGCAGTGATATATGTGTATCAAGTTCAGTATGAGTGTGGATTATGTGTGGATATTTTTGCATTTATTATATGTAAATGAGATGTTAAATGTTATATCATAAAATATAGATATAATCAAAAATTTATAATTTAATAAAATATATTTTATATATAAATATTTCCCATAGAAGAGAAAATTGGAGCAGGCTTTTGTAATCTCATAGGTCTTGTGCAAATATCTGCATTAAGACTATTCCTATTTTACATAGGTAGATGAGGGTACAACAGATAAAACATTCCTTTCTAACTGAAAAATGCTAGACCATGAGTCTTCACGTTTTACAAGGTGTCACCAAGAGATTATTCCTTTGCATTTCAAGAGGATTGTTTTCATCAAGCAAAATTAAACTGATTCTGTTATTTTTACATTAGCCAAATGGACGACTTTTCATGTTACTCAATGGGAAAAAATAGTACAAGAAGTGAAAAAAAGATTGTTGGGATGTGGCTAAATGGAGGTATAACATGAAAGTATAACATCATCCATAACTTTCTGGGAAAAGGAGCTGTCATTATTTCTGTCTTTTTGGAATGAAATCTGAAATAAAGGCTTCATCTCTGGAAAAGAACAGAGGTCATCTGTCTTTGATCTTTACCTGGCAGTGGTGAAAGGTGGACACGTTCTATAGCTATCTCATAAGGGCTATAGAGTGGTACTATAATAATACACAACTTTTTCCACGTTGCAACTCTTTCAAAGTGTCTAAAAGATAAAAAATTTGGCTCAAGGCATGTACACCAATTTTTTGGTGCAAACTGGGTCTAGTATCCTAATTCTCCCTCACTTTGCTAGCAGAAAATGCAGAGCGCTTTTAGCCTCAAATCCTGCAGGGCTAAATAAATGAATATTCATTCAAATTAGATAAAGCAGTTCATATACAAAGTTACTCAATTGAACTTTATGTAGATTCATCTCATATATAGTCTGTAAAATGGTGGTGAAAGATAAGCATACTGTCTATATATCACCTACAAATACAACAACATAAATTATAGAGCATGACGCTTGCAAGTGCACTGGTCCCCACACCCACTGTTTTTCTTTACAGATCAAGTGTTGGAGTGTACCTCTAGTTGTAATCTCACACCCAACCTGCCATGAAAAGACTAATACATGATGAATGATATGTTTGCTGTTGCACCCGTTCGATGCTCAGAGAGTATAGTGCATGGGTCCCTATTAAATACGGACCTATATGAACAATAAAATATAAAATTTACTGTAAAAAAGATAATAGTGAATCATTTTTTTATTTACGATCAGAGAGTAAATAAAACTTCATATTGACCTATTACTTTAAATTGGACCTGTGTAAGATGGTTTCCTGACCTCACACTCTTGGTCTGGGTCAGCTCATAGCTTCACACGGCTTTCAATACCACCAGATGCAGATGTACACCACTCTACAATCCTCCGGCCCAGATTCTGCCTCTCTACTCTCCAACGGTTCCCTGACTGCTGTCCTCGCAATTCCTCCTTCTTCTCCTCCCCGTCTCCTAAAACTTAAACGTGGAGGAAAACTGAAAATTCATTATCTTCCCACTGTCCCACTACCATCCTCTCCACCCATCTCTCTATCACTGTTAATGGCTACACTCTCTCACCAGCACCACCAGGTCCGCTGCCTTGGGATAATTTGACTCAATCCTGTCCTTCACCACGCCATAGTTTCCAAACCCTCACCTCTGCTTGTCACCTCCACCTAAAAAATATTTCCCGAATCCGCTCATTTTTTTTTTTTATATCAAGATAATTTTATTGAATTTTTTCCAATATCCATAGAAGAAGTAATAGCACATAAACACATAAACATCATCACTTGCGAGCTGCTTGCATAACAACATTTTGCAATATTATAAAGGGTAAATGAGTAGACAAGGTTCTCATCTTTGGAATCCTATACAGAGAATGCATACATTCTTTGTATGATCATGATGTCACATACATTGCGAAAATGGACATATAGATATCTGCTCCATCAAGTTGAAACTCAACTAGACCGAATCAAATAAAGATATAACTATAACAGCAGTGATGTGTGTAGCAGTTACAAATTTAACATTGGACCGGAGTTTGCAAGAAACAAATCAAATGAATAAATAAAATTAACGACCAGACCATTTGGTATCCCGTTTCTCATCTGGCTTGGAGAGAAGGACAAACCCTCCCAGTTTTAGCCTGCCTAGAGAACCCTGCCATAGCATTCATCCCGTACCATGAGGTGTCCGAGGAAAGGTCTCATGAGAAGAAAATTTCCGAGTCCGAAAGAAAGTGGCTCAATAAAAGTTATTGCCAATCTTTTGAAGAACTATTCAGTTTGTGTATTCTTTTGGTGTAACACATTTAGCCCGTTCCTAAAGACCAGAAGTGGCTAATCGTTTGAATTAAAACGAATCCAGCGAACGGCCATCTTTGGGCAAGCCACGAACCCAACGAACACCTTTTTGCCGCCATCAATGCCACATGTAACACTTTATTTATGATGGGACATTTTTCTATTGATGGAAGGTTTTTTGGTAAATAATAGTACCTTAGGTTCAGAGGCACATGGGACCACCCTCGCCAATTTTGGTATTCATATTTCCTCACAAAACCAGACCAGAAAACTCCTAACCAGGGGGCACGACCATAGTACCATGTACAGATCGTTCCAAAAAGCGGAGCCGAACATTTGGGGCAACGCGTTAATACGGTCCTGAAGTGACGGAGTGGTGGGCAGGTTAAACCATAGACAGCTCTATTAGCAATCTAAAATAGGTGTCTCACCAAGATTCGTCTCACTATCATCTTCCTAACTTTTAATCCATCCTTCCAAAACCCCTTCTGCTAATATCCATATCGGGAAAGTCCACGTTCCACCCCCTAAAAACCCCAGCAGCAGCAACTTCATCTTAGGCATGCGGAGCCGGAATAGAGCCGAGATAAGGATTGATGGGAGCTCGCGCTTGTATTCTAGTAATGTATCAAAGAGTTGGGTTTTAAGTAGAACAGGTTAGAGACCACTTTGTACTTTTACGAAGCTCATTTTTTAAATGGTTATGAACGAAAAGATGTTTAATAATCCAGAATATAAAAGGTTCTGTAGTTTCCCTACAATGAGAAGAAGGCGACGATCAGTTAATATTTTAATAAGCTGATAGAACTTATTCCATACCAATTCCCTCCTCATCAGGAGCAAGCCTTTTTTCCACTCCCCTGGGGTAAAATACCGTTGACCCCTCCAACACATCAAATAAACTCAGACTTGGAAATTACGTGTGTCCGCAAAAATTTCCGTGCTTGCCAATCCATACACAAAAAGGAGGACTCTAACGAATAAATCCATGTTATCCAAAGGGGGAAGGGCCTAATAATGGAGTGATGCAGGATGAGGCCTTTAATTAACATGGTAAACCATATTATGGAGCACAATGACCGTAATATAGAAAGAAGAAAGTGAATTACTAATCCAGTCCCACCCATGACCGTATACGCGGCAAAATATGAAACACAAACGATAGGAAATTTAGCCCGGCCTGAGCCTACCGAAGGATTTAAGTTCTTAAAGGCAATACATGGGACGTATCCCCTTACATATGAAAATCAAGAAAGCTGAGTTAGTCTGTTTATACACACAGTTTTGAGCAAGAGAAGGATAGTATTGCGATGGAATAGCAGTCATGAAAAACTTACCATTTAAATTAAATGGCAACGTTCCAACAATGGTAATGTGCAAAGCTGCCCATGCATATGTTAATTCTCCACAGATCTAATATGAAATTTATTGGGGAAAAAATTCAGAGATAAAAATGATATCCAGGACCTCTCCTATTTGAAATTCCCAGATATATTTATAGATTTTCTGTAACCCCCACCTAGGTTTGTTTCAGAAGGTGCACTGTGTGACCACATCCCTGAATGGGGAGATATCCAAGGATCTCTGATATATTTTGGAAATTTACCTTTAAGCCAGAACATTTACAAATTGGGTTTTTTCAAGCCTCCATATCCGTTGTACAACCCCTTAACAGGCGATGACAGAAGAAAAGCAGGTCATCTGCAAAAAGAGCAAGTTTTAAGTGGGTCTTTGCCTATCTTGATACTTCTAACTCAGTAACAAGATTGGAAGTATCTTGTAATTGTTCTGATGGCTAGATTAGAAAGCAGGTCGATAGTGGGCACCCCCTGCCTATAACCCTCCATAAAGGGAAAGAGTCAGACAAAAAACCCGGTATAACCTCCTATTGCCAGTGGGGTGGTGTAAAGAGAGGAACCTACTGGTCGAAAGAACCTCCCAATACTACGCGATCAAGGACCTTATGCCTAGCCAGGCCCCAGCTGACATTGTCAAATTGCCTTTTCCGCATCTATCACAGTATAGGCTGGGGACTGGTGGCTTTGAGGTTTACTTGTATGTCAATCCAAATCATCAGGACCTTACGGATATTGTGTGTGGACTGCCGATCCTAATTTGAACAAAGCCTATCTTGGGGACTAGAGATTAGCTTGGGGAGAAAGAAGCTAGTCTATCAGCCATTATTTTAAGAGGATTTTGAGATCCCACATTAATGAGTGAAATAGGGCTATAGGATGTAGGGTCTAAGGGATCTTTGCCCTGATTTAGGTATTAACCGTATGTGGGCTTCATTCATGTATGTGTGGGATTAGTTGAGCCTGTCATATAAAATGAGTTTGTAAAGAAAGTACCAAGGTGGATGAGACTTCTGGAAGAAGTAGTTTATAGAACTCGGAAGTGTACGTCAGGGCCCTGTGCCTTGTTGGTTGCCTTTTCGAAACTTAAGGGCTAAAATTTCATCATGTTATGGGTGCCTCTAAAGAAGGCCTTTTTTCCACTAGGGATAATTTTGGCAAGGATATTTTTTCCAGGAGTCTGTCGACTCTCCCCTGACTGTGGTCAGGTGACACAGTATAATTTCCGGTATTAACTCTGAAAATCCAGGACTAGTCTCTACCCTCAATTTAGGAATGCCCATTTTATTATTGACAGCATGTATGTGTTGCTAGATCTCGTCAGCTCTGGCTAATTGAGCCAAGAGTTTCCCTGGCTTGATTCCAAACCTAAATAATAAACCTCTGAATATGACTTTCGTGAGTTGATTTCCGTTGCCAAATCCAAAGTTGCCTATTCTTTCTTAGCTATGCTCCAGACTCCAGATTCAACCGAGATGGTCAAGATCAGAGGCGGAATAGGAAGACCTTATTGATGGAAAATTCCCTCCACCATTGGAAGCGAACTAGTTTCTTTTTTAGAATCTATATAAAGAATTACCGACCTCTTAAAAACAGCCTTAGCTGCTCCCAAAATAAATGGGGGCGAATCACAGCGAGAAGCTAAATTATCGGTTTGAACTCTATCCACTCAACATTTCAAGAGGTTGGTCGAAGATTCCTCATTTTCGAATAAGTAAGAAGGGAAAACGCCATAATATGTTCGTTTCCTCCTTGGGTAAAATCAAAAATTTCAGTGATATTGGGGAGTGGTTCTGAGATGATCAAACCCTCTAAACTTCTGCAATAATAAAACCCGTGAGGCAAGTTCAGGGGAAACCAGGAAAATAGTCAATGCGTGACCACGACTGGTGAGGTGATGAGAAAGAAAAGTGTACTCTACTATCCTCTGGGTGAAGGGACCTCCAATATCTTAGTTGGGATTGCTACTAAAAAGTCTAGACAGAGGAGATTTTAATATGGGTGCCGGGGGTGAAACCTGATCAACATTACAAACAAGTACAGTGCATTCATATATCCACCTACACTATCTTGAAGGGGAGGTTGTCTTCTAAAAAAAATCTTGCCCGCCAAAGTTCTCATAAAAGATCTTTACTGTCTCCATTAGGGCCATTAATGTTGTAAAGGGCTACCGGGTGTTTGTAAAAGAAAGCAGAGTCTCATAAAACTGCCTTCTGAATCTACCAGATTCCTCAACTCACCGTGTTTTTGATGGGTTTTTTGTGTAAGAGTATGATGACCCCCCAACCCTCTTCCCTACTTCCGGGGACCCATAAACCTGCCCCACGCCACTGTTTTTTTTAGTCATGAAAAAATCTTCCTTCCCCGTCCCCAAGTTGGACTCCTGGAGCAAGCTACATCTAGATACGTATCTTTACCTTAATGTCTTAGGCACATTGCCTTTTCCCGGTGACCTAAGGCTTTAAACATTCCCAAGATATATATTAAACATCATGGAAAGATATGATAATAATCTGCAAAGGTTGTTGGGACCCCAATGATATCGTCTTAGGATATCACAAGGGGGGAGTACGAATCTAGCTACTCCAAGTAATCTCACCACACACTCCCTGGTTATGAAAAACAACAAAATAATCCAACAACTTTGAAAAACATAATGAATCATATTTTGGATAAGAGACCTGGAAGCAACAGCTTCAAAAGCAACCACAGGGGAAAGAGGATAAATCCTTCTACGTCCACTTCAAGGTGCTGGGGACATACTTATTCCCAAACATGTCGATTTAGCAACTATTACCAACAAAGCTCCTCAAGAGCACCTACAACCAATAGCAAAAAAATAAAGCCGGAGGGGTGCATGGCATAAACAAGCATTACATTGCTTCCACTTGAAAATTGATCTGTCGAAGATCAAGAAGGAAGTCTCACCATAAGGGGGTAACCCCTTGTTGTTCATAGTGTTCAGGTGTCCAAGCCGAAGCCTGGCGCTTGCGTTGTTCTCTAGGGCCATCCATATCATCGGGTAACTATGAAACGCAATGAATCTTGTGGGTGTCCCCAGAGGATTTGAGACCGAAACTGCCTGACCGTTTGGGAGTGCTGAGGAATGCGTTTCCGCCAGAAACGTCACCGATCTCATCCATGGTACTCTGAGGTCATCTGCTCCAATTTTGTGGAGAATTGCGTAAGAGCATCCCCGTTAGTAACAGAGCGAATATACTCATGCCTTCTGTATAATTCAGTGCATTATCAATTGAGAAGGTGCTCGCCGGCGATTTGGCGACCTCAGGCCGAATAATCCTCAAAGATATCAACCAGGTGGTACCTGGAAACGTATACCGGAGCGCGAAACTTAAATAATGCTCTTTAGTAAATTTCAGATTTTATCGCAAAATTTAGAAATTTCACTATGGTTTGTACTTGGCTTTGCTGAACCGTGCGGGTTTCACCATGAACCTTGGGCTCTTCACTTATCTCATGATTAGGATCTAGCCGTGCGCTCGATCTACCCCGACATCGTATTTGAATTCCAAGTACTCAGGAAGATCAGTTCACAAATTTGGCAAGGAGAGTGCTGAGGAACCGACTCTGGCAGAACCTATTATTCTCAGTTATTGCGCTGGAGCGGTTCTCCAGTTCGTCAATTTTATGCAGCCATTCGTTTGTTTTCAGGAGAGTACCCCATCGCCCAGCTGTGACTCAGGGCTCCAGCGTCCATGCTCTAAGGTTTTTGACCACTAAAATTCCAGCTCACTCTAGACGATCAGAATGCACTCTTATCTCCCCCTTCCTTGTGCAAACCATATGTGCAAACCGTAGCTGCCAGGGATTCCTGCAGGTCAGGGCCAATTTGTTTGGCGCACTTCGGTCGCTATTTTTTTAAATTATACTTCTGGAAAGCCGGAGCTCGCCTGTCAGAGCGCTAGAGCATGTGTTTTTGTGGGCTGCCAGATTGTATAGATACTGTTTTCCTCCCAATCTGAATTTACTGGTAAAATGGTCCCGGTCAGCTGATTCCAGCTGACTGGATTTCCATATTTGTTTAGTTGCTTAGTAAATAGACTTTCCCATCTTCTGTATGTAACGTTTCCATAAAACCTCACAGAGAGAGAGTAGGATGTTATGCAGTGATTGACTTGTGGCAGGATGTGCAGGGAGAAAGCCTATATGCAGGATTCCACTTATAGCGAGGATTCTGTGATAGCGTATGAGAGAGCTCTGTGTAATACAGCATCCCGCAATGTCCCCTCGAGCTAAAGGACTGGCAGCAGTGTGTATTATCTGAAGCACTTTTAGTTAGAAAGTCTCTCCCCTGAATGGCTAATGTGGTAGGACTGCCTACGTATTGCAGGCTAAGCATGTGGCTGCTAAGTGCTGCTGTTAGAGGTCCAAAGTCCGTGACTATTTTAAAGCTGTTGCAAGCAGTCGGTATTGGTTGTGCTGGCTGAGTAGGGGAGCCGAAGGTAAGAAATGCTGGGATCTGCAACCCATATGTTACGTGCCGACGCGTTACAGACAGTTAACCAAGAATGGCCTGGGGATATATATTGGCAAAAAGGCGTCAGTGAAACAAAGCCAAGTCTCTGAAAACGGGGTGAACTCTGGCTCTTACTTACTCACGGTTTTCAGTGTGCTGGGAGCCCTATATGGAATCAGCCGAAGCGTTTTTTCCGATTTACGACTATGGTCCGGGCTCCGGGGCCACCCGGTCCTCACTTCTCCCGATCTCCCGCCTGGGACCCCCCGCTGTAGATCTCCACCTTTGTGGCCGCCGTGGTGTCTGAGGCGGCTCTGTCTGTGTTAATGCGCCCTTGAGACTCCATGCATGACCTGTAGACAAACGTGGCTGCTGAAAGCCCGGTGAATTTTGCGGTAATTTGGTCACGGTCCCATGGAGCTTCTTTCGCCGCGTCACCGGCATGTCGGCGCCTGAACCGTAAGTCTCCGCTCATTTTTTAATCCTGAAAGCACAAAAATGCTTGTCCAGCCCTCGGTCATTCCCCTCCCCTGCACCGCCTTGACTACTGCAACTCCTCCTCTGCCCTCCCAGCTAGCACCGCTCCGCCTCCCCTCCAAACTACCTTAACTCTGCTGCCCCGACTGATTTCACCTCTCTTTCCTCGCTACCTACATCTGCCTCTCCCCTCTGCCGATCCCATCACTGCTACCATTGCCCCCAGCGAATCCGAGTTCAAGCTAGCAACTTCGACCTAACAAGGCTCTCCATAAACCTCCGTCCCCTGTCATACATCTCTGCCTTAAATCTTAAATACCTCCCCTCACCAAACTCCGCTCCTCAAAAGAACAGTGACCTTCTCCTCTGCTCTCCTCTTATCACCCTCCCTCACATAACTGTCTCCAAGACTTCTCTCGCGTGCTTCCCCCACACTCTGGAACTCACTGCCTCCCAACACACATCTAGACTCTCCCCCCTCTCTCACCCGGCATTCACGTAACCTGAAAACCTACCTCTTCAGATTGCCTAAAAACCACATTAACCGGGTTCACGCTCCCCCCCCCACAAACATGCTGCCCCCCCCTCTGTCCTTCAACCCCCCTCCCCTGAGATTGTAACCCCCTCGCGGCAGGGCCTCTTTCCCCTGAACCATTGTTATCACTTATTGTCACTTTTAATTTTTTTGCCCAAATGTTATTTATGTCCCGCCTGAAATGTACAGCGCCCTGGAATCAAGGGCGCTCCAAAATAAATGATAATAATAATAATACACTTGCCACAAAAATGGCAGGGCCGGTGGGAGATCACCACTGGAGATGCATTTTAAGTTCTGGAGAAAGAGTGGCTGAAGTTTTACTGTGTGTCGGTGGTGAACACCTTTTTGCCACTTCCCTGTAAAATAACAGGCTAATAGTAAGGTCCCCTTGCCAATAATCTGTTTAAATTGCATGGTGCTGTACTTTGTCATCAGCAGAATCGGACTGTTACAGACTTTTCTTGCAGTGTAACAGAGAACTTAATCATATGTGTCATGTGGCTTCTGTACTTGGGTGGTTGCTATGAAATCCCATGATTACACAGACATTCTTAGCATAGTGTGGGTTTGCTAAGATCAACATCAGATCAACCTCTTCGCCGCATGTCTGTGCACACAGATCACTGGTTTAATGGGCTATTACCATCAAATTATGGTCATTAGTGATCCACATATAGGAACAGCAGAGAACAGAAACCTAATTTGTTCCAAAATAACCTGAGGACGATAAGTATAAAATATATATACAATAATTTAATAATATTTATAAAATAAACCAATAGTCCATTTTAAAACACACATATATACTCTGTGATTGTGTACACAGCAGGTGACAGAAAAGTATTGAACACGTCACCAATTTTCTGAGTACATATATTCTTACAGCTGCTATTGACATGAATTTCTGACTAGCTGTTGGTAAAAACCCATCCGATCCACATAAGCAAAGAAAATAAACCATGGCTGTTGATTAAATTAAATTTGTAAAAATGAGAAATGGCACAGGAAAAAAGTATTGAACGGGCTTAATGAAATCGGTTTAATACTTTATACAAAAGCCTTTGTTGGTGATGACCAGACATCTCCTGTATGGAGAAACTAGTCACATGCATTATTTAGGCGGGATTTTGTCCCATTCTTCCTCACAAACACAATTGAAATCATGAAGGGTTTGTGGGCTCCTTCTATGAACTCTAAGCTGTAGTTCTTTTCATAGATCTTATATTGGATTCCGATCAGGTGATTGGCTGGGCCATTGTAGTAGCTTTATTTTCTTTCTCTGAAACCAACTGAGAGTTTCGTTGGCTGTGTGTTTGGGATCAATGTCCTGCTGAAATGTCCACACTTGTTTCATCTTCATCATCCTAGTAGATGGCAGCAGATTTTTATCAAGAATACCTTGATACATTTGTCCATTCATCCTGCCTTCAATTATATGAAGTTTGGCAGTGCCATATGCTGAAAACCGCTCTACACCATGATGTTCCCACCTCCAAACGTCGTTGTCGGTCTGGTGTTTTTAAGGTGATAAGCAGTGTATTTTGGCCTCCAAACATGGTGTGTATTATGGCATCCGGACAGTTCAATTTTGATCTCCTCTGACCAGACTATATTCTCCCAGTATTTCATTAGCATGTATAAATGGTTGTTGATCCAACGTTAAACACACTTGAACATGCTTTTTGTTCAGCAGTTGAGTCTTGTGTGGTAAGTGTGCACACAGGCTATGGAGATAGAGTGCATTACTTATTTTATTCTTTGAAACAATTGTACCTGCTGATTACAGGTCTTTCTGTAGCTCTCCACAGACGATCCTTGGCTCTTGAGTAAATCTGATAATTCTTTTCACTTCTGTCTGAAATCTTGCGGGCAGCACCTGACTGTGGCCGGTTTGTGGTGAAACCGTAACGAGACACCTTTTTATAGGCCATCAGTTGAACCAGCTTATATTCCTTTTCATTAGGTGGCAGGATTGCCGTCTAATTGCTGGTAGATTTCAGCTGGTGTGATGACTTTCCATGGCTTTTGGCACCTTTCTTTCTTTATGTGTTCAATACTTTTCCCTTGTGTCATTCTCATTATTAAGCATAACTTAATTTATAGACATCAGTGGTTTGATTTATTTGCTTGTGTGGATTGGATGGGTTGTTACCAACCAACATCTGGTGAGAATTGTACGTCAATAGCAGCTTAAGAAATATATTTAAAATGAACTAGCAAGTTTACCTACTTTTTAAAAAAAGTGCTTATCTCTGACCCTACTTGCACGGGTATTGGGGCAGCTTCCCATCTGTATTGCAGGTTCCATTCTGAGCCTCTGTCACAGTGGTGGAATCAGTTGTGTTCCATGACGCTTGCAGTGTATGAAGAACCCAATTGACTACTCCGGGATCCATAGTTTCCATCATGCTGTTGATCATTTCAGTGGAAAAAAATAACTAGGCATGCTTTGCTATTTTTTCTAGAATTTTTCATGGAATCTGTATTGAAGGCTTGAAACGGAACCTTTGACGCAGATGTGAACCACACCTTGGATGTGTGAAGAAATACTCATTGGAGTCAGGTGCTTAAACATGAATAAGTTCCCTTTACACATAGTAAACTTTACCCCAAAACAGGCAAAAATAACCCATGTCCACCAATTTTTGTAATGTTATTAACATTGCTGTAACTAGATGTGCAGAGGTCACATCTAAAGCCAAGGAAAATATATAACACTAAAATAGGGTGTTTGTTCTTGGTGCTTTAGCAACTTTGTACAGTATACAATGTCCTCATATTTGGCACTGCTGTATGCTGGAAATTTAGTGGATTATTTTTTGTTTATATTAAATCTCGTATATTGAACAAATTACCATAAAATAGAATGTAACAGAAGGAATAAAAAAAATGTGAGTTGTACCATTTGTACTCAAAAAGTAATATCTATTCCAATTGTAAACAAAACCATGTGTCCCATAGAAAAAAAAGGGAATTTATTTTTTGTTTTTTAAGGTTTTGAATAATCACTTTTAGATTGCAGCATTTGATAAGGTGAAATTGTGCTCATGACATCAAAACCCAAAGGGTTACAAATTCAGAAGGATACACAATACCTACCTCTCAATTTTGAGGATTTAAAGCCCTCTTTGTGGGTTTAGTGTGCTTGTTTTTCAACTTAATGATGAGCTTATGTAAATATATTTGCAAAATATTTATGCCATGAGGGAATTGCATTCTGATATATGTAATTGCAGTGACAAGGACGTAAACCAAAAGGAGAATACACAGCAGTTTCAAGCAAACAGCATGGCTTTAAATTTGTTTTGCTAAAATAAATCTGGGAAAGTCATAGAATTTTACCTAATGTTAATGGGAATTCCATAATATGTTTTAGCATGCAGGTTGAAGTGCTGTAGAAGTCATAATTAGTGTAACATTGGCAAGGGAAGCAAATGCTCAGGGTCTTTAGGGACCTAGAGGAGCAATAATGCATACAATTTACTATTGGATGGATCTCAGTGATGCAGTTAGTCTTTAGCTAGTTCCAATTATCAGAGTGTAAATTAAAGTTTGAATGACAGTAAAGGAAAGAAAAACTATCACAGTTATCATGCTGATAAATTGCAGTTCCATAAAGCACTTTACTCACTCCCCTTGTTTACATTCAATATGAACTTGATTTTTGAGGTTTTTTTTATATGCCTTAAACAAATTGCCATCTTTATACTTGTGTATATTTCCTTTAACCCACTGAAAGAAACACAATAATTCCCATTATTTGTTTCTCTTTGTTATCTGAATATTTGATTGGACCTCTCTGACTAATTTTCAGGCCAGTCTCTCTCTATGAGGCACATCTCCATTTTATGACATATGTTGTATAATGCTGCCCAGTGTCCAATTCCAACATTCGGTGTACAAACAGCTAAATTCTTACAGCAGACATGTGAGACAAATCTAGTAACTCACACTAAACATGAATTATTTAGGTGTCTGTGTAGCATTTGTGTTAGGCAACTATGTCTAGAAACCAATTTTTATTTAGTGTACCAATAGGTGAAGACAAGTATAGTTAAAGGTCCAAGATTCTTAAAATAAAAGTCAGTGGTTGCACTGTTCTTGGAGGGTGGTGCTGCTCGGGGTGTGGGGAAATCACCTTTTTACACTATACTTACCTGTTAAAGCCCTTGCTGCTTTGGTGTTCCCTGACAGTTCCCTAGAAATGTGAGTATGTCCATGCTTCATGTGACGTTGCACCCAGTCACTGGCCTTCGTTATCATGTGCCATACTTGCCGAAGAGACTGATTGGGCCGACGACTGACTGCAGCATCACATGAACCATGGATGTGATGTCATTGGTGGGTGATTGGCTAGTAATTCAATGGCAGCAACGGCTTCATGCATTTTTTTTTACCTAAATACACATTTAATTAGAATTGTCACCCACTAGCCCTTTAAAAAAAAAAGCACAAAATCTCAACAACTCCTTTGGAGTATTAAAGTGTAATTGAGGTAGGTGTTCTGCTTTGTTGTGGCAGACACACTGTATGCAAATCTATGTATAGAAAAGAGAAAGCAGAAAAGAATGAGAGGTAGGAAAGTGAACATAACGCCACTGGAATCAGTGGAATAATAATGATAAATAACTGCTGTGAGCTCCATTTTTTGGAGGATCTTACAGGTATCGAAAAAGACATGCAGGACTTGTTTTTTGATGAGTAGCGTTTTAGAATAAGTATTATTTGAAATTACTTTTAGGGGTACATATAAGTTATTGATTCCTTATTTTAAGAAATATATGACAAAATAATTTTGCATTTTTTTTGTTTTTTAAATTTACATAACTTAAATATAACAAACTGATAACATAATTGTAGACATGGATCATTGACTTTTTTTAATGTGACATTGCTAAGTATGTCTATTATTTACAGTTTGTTTCAATTCTTTAACTTTACTATGAGAGCATTTATAAGTCCTTCATGAGGACTTAAACATGCATTTGATCGTGAACATGGTACACTGCATTACTTTTGTACTTCAGTCTATTATGTCTGTCAGTGTAAGACTGACAGACATTCTATAACGTCACCCCCCTTCCCCAACTTTTTAAAAATTCACTCAGTATTTTAAGGATTCAAGACTTCACCCAAGCTTCCCCACTGGTCAGAACATGGCATTGAGAAAGCACTCAAACGAATGCTCCAACCATAAGAAACAAACCCAGCAGGGAGTCTGAACCTCAAAGGATTCTCTATAATTTAGTCAGCACCTTTGCCAGGATCCCGGCCCTAGAAACACCACATCAAAGGAGATAAGTCACAGCGAAGTCGGAATTTCATAAGGCATTATAGAATAACCGTACATCACAGGCACACCTAAGTTTGATATTTTTAAATATGAAGCGTCCCACGGCTGTCACTACCGCATTTGTAGCACCCACAGGCAAGAGGAAATGGGCAACTGGTATCAGGTGCAGAGCAGTGACATGGCTCTGTTCTATTTCCCTGCCAGTGGATGGCCCGTTCCAGTGTTAAAATCTGGAGCCAGCATTGCCAACCTAAGGTAAATAGACACATCTTGCTGCCTCTTTTGTTTGTACCCATATCTGTATTTGGACCTCTGACCAATATATGTGTATGTATGTTTTGTCTAGTGCACACCCATGGCAATTAAATATTTAAACTTTGATCCTGAGCTGGTCTGTTATCTTGATCGCCCCCATCCCAGGTGTCCGTTTTTCTCGGTCTCTAATATGTTGCTACCCTAGGCAGGTTCCTAGCCTGCGTATGAGTCTGTAACAGACCAGGCTTATAACTAACGAGGAACTTGTGGCAGTCTACAGGGCTGGCAGAGTTCTATTTCACTGGTGTGGGAAAACATATCTTTCCCGGCCGTTCAAGGTTGTAGGGTATCCTCTCGCACTTCCTGGGTCTTCGTGTGGACAGGGGTTAACTGTGAAACCATATCCGACTGACCCCTAGGGGGAACGCAACGTCACAAATACACCCCAAGTCAGGCTGTCGACCCTTGAGTGGGCGTGGGATTTCCTGACAGGGTCTCATTTTCATTAGGATTTTTTTTTTAGGCACCATTTCAGGTTTACAGTGTAGGGGACTACACTCAATGATCGTTAGATAGCTTGTGTAATACTGTGCTGTATATGACTGTACTGCACTGTATTGCTGTCAATCACCATGCCTGGAAATGCACTTGGGCGGGCTCAGTGTCGTCACAAACTGCCCAAAAGCCTTTGTTAGTCTTCTAGGTTATTATGAAAGCCATTCGTATCGTGTAGTGGGGAGATGATGCAAACAGAGGAAGCTCTCTTCCTCTGTCTTTCTCTTAGATGCGCGGTTGCAATTAACTGTGGCATCTAAGGAGTTAATTGCTGTCGGCCAGACTAAGCTTCAGTCCCAGCCGACAGCACATGAAGCCAGCTGTGATATACAGCTGGTTTTATGCTCAGATCATGTGGGCTCTGCTTATGAGCCCACACTATCTCCTGGATGTACCCTTACAATGGATGTATGGGTTCCTCCAGTGTTGATAAGGGGTTAAGAATTTCGGAATATTGACAGAAGAAAAAGACCACCTTTCTATCTAGTCTACACTTCCTAGAAGTTAATTGCAAGCATCCATTACTCTTTCAGATTGTGCCCCCTTTATCTAATGTTTATCCTCTTAACACTTTACTCCTGAACCTTGGTTGAACTGTAGCACATAAAGATTTTTGGGGACATGTCCCTTTTACCTTTTTTCCCTAGGGTATATACATTTCAAATTAAAGGTACTTACTCAAAGTAAAAGTTCCAAGCTTATCCAGCCCAGATGCCTCTTTTTTTTTTTTTTTTTATGTTTTTAGTAGTTGTTGTTTTTTTGCATCTTGACCACTTGTGATAACAAAACAAAAAATAAAAAAACTCCAGATGCACCTGTCTTAATAACATGTTTCAAGCTACTTTATATATTTCAATAACTTTTTAATACATTTTGCATAAATCGACAGCATAAGTCAATATAAGATAATGTATCTTTCTCCACTCCTTTCCTACTTTCACCCTGTGTCTATTAGACAGACCGTCATCTGTCTGAGGGATTAGATTACATGCTGCCTATTGTAGTCTCTGGAGAGGGGAATGACTGGAGACATAGCAATACAGAGACATGGCTGCAGCATCTAGTAAGTAAGATAACTCGCCTCAGTGCTGGATTCACTGCTCACATTACTCAGTGCTGGTTTGTAATGCCTTTTGTCCTGCTGTTGCTTTTTTGTGCTATAGAGATATTGGGGAGCAGAATCTGTGTGTTCACAGTGTATAGGAGAACTCACAGCAGCTTGTCTCTATCCACTAGTTCTCAACAACTGAATATTAGAGATGGAGTCTGTGAAGGGGAAAAATACCATATAGTTAAGACTGATTACTGAGTTTTTAATCAATTTAATTTGTGAGTTTCAACAACAGAGATGGTCTTCATTATAAAAACCCGTAATTGTCCTTGGAAGGTACCATACAAAAGTTCACCATAAAGAATCATATCTGTTTTAGTTATGTGATGAGTGCTAAATTGCTAGAAATGGAGATGCTACATTTGATGGTTAATGGCAAGAGGAATCGGGAGACCAAAGGCCGGTTGGTTGGATACCGTCAAGAATGACACGGGAATGAACTTTAAAGAATTGAGAGAAGCAAATAAACTTAGAATCATGGGATTTAGTGGACTGCAGGGTGTCCAGGAGTCGGCATGGCTGAATGGATAGGAAAAATAGGGATGAGGAGGAGGAAAAGAGTCTGATAAGAGGAGGAAGAAGCTCACTTATGTTGTCAGTGGTTTAGACATTGATGGCTGTGTGTTGAGTTATTTTGAGGGTGCACCAAATTTACACTGTTTTACAGGCTGCACACCGACTACTGGCTTGGCTAAAAAATCCTTTTTGCTTTCTCAAGACTCAGTGGGTCAAAAGCAAATTGAGGATTTGTTACAGCCAACAGAGGGCGCTGTGGGCTTCTCAGCCCCTTTCCCATAATGCCTTGTGATATGCAGATGCTTAGTAAGGGCAAAAAGGCCCCTCTGGTTCCTCTCCTTAAGGAAAATTTTCCCTTTCCCACATACTTTGTGTCATATCTTCAGTGTTTTGCCATAAAAATCTAATACAATATTTACAAAATGTAATGCACACACTTTTTGATAGTATATACACGTACATATGTATTTGTGTGGTGAATGTTTTTAAAATATATAAATTAAAATATAATATAATATAAAACACACGACAGTATATTTTTGTTATATGTAAACATAACGTATGTTTTTAAAAATATATATATATAAAATATAATAAATTTATCGTTTTGTGTAATATATATATATATAAATATAATATATACTTCAGAACTTCGGGTAATTTTTTTTTTTAATCTTACTTTAAACCTTAAGTTAGCTGTTTAATATTTTTACATATGATTATGCTACATGAAGTTTATCTTATCAATAAATTCATTAGTCACTTTACCGTGGAAACTTTACATCAGATTTAAACAATAGCAAAGTTAATTGTTTCTAAAGATTATTGCTAGATAGTAGAGTGTAGTGGGAGAGAAAGGAACATTAACCGAAACAGCAAGTTAGAAAAATGTTGTGTCAGGGGAACGCAAGGAAAAAAAATTTGAATAAGTGGGAGGAATCAATAATTAAAATAACCAAAAGGAGTCTGGGGTGTCAAAATGAAAAATTAAAAGGTGAAATACTTGCAAATTTAAACATTATAAAGCAATTGTTCCAAGGAGATGCTAGTTAAATTTTAGATTCTAACTTTTCGGGCCTATGGTATACATTTCCCTGTGGATCCTTTTTATTTATTTTATATTTTTTGTTTCCCACACCAAGTTGAACCTGGTAGAAATAAATAAATTGCTATTTCAAGTTAGAATTATTTTAAAACAATTTGCTCTTGAGTAGCACAGAAATTCAATTGCCTTTGGCATCCATACACCAAAAATTCTAATGGGAAATAAGTTCAAAAGAAAGAGAATCTTCATAATGAGCTAATATGCTAAATAAATACGGCTGATGATTTAAATAAAATTTTTAAAAAAATGTATTTTATATATGTTTTATTTAAAAACAAATTGACAATTTTTTCTTACTGGGTTTTTGAAGTATATGTCTGTAGAGAAAAATTAACCACATACAACATTCAGTCCCATATTAAGAAGGGATAAAACTAGATCTGACAGGCAGTAACTGTCATATTTATTAAAGTATGCATGCTGTACAATAAGATATGGCTAGCTTCTAACCCTTATAAGACTTTTCTTTTCTTTACGCACACTGACTGTTTAATATAGCTTTAGCTGAATCTTTCTGCACAAAAAATTATGCCAATCGTTTATAAATCCAGCAGATGTATTTTTCTAGCCACACCTGTTTTTTTAGACGCTGTCAATACTGCGGAGAAAGTTGCAAAATTTGTCTAAAATACTTTTTGTTGAATGCTGTATAATATTTTTGGGTGTAATTTGTGCCAGAAATGTGGTACATTGTGCTTAGTAAACTTTCTTCCAATCTAGCAAGAAATCAATGAAATCTGTTTTTAATTGAAGCATTTGTCAAACCTAAGGGCAAATACTAGGATGTCTATTTTAACATTGACATTGGGGTCCTGTCTGCTAGAATTTAGAGCTAATTTATTGTTCTGACTTGTTCATTCTTGGACTCAGTTGGGATCCCAGTGGCTGCACTACCTCCAATCAAAATGTGATGAAATATCCTAGAGAGAGATATGCAAGTCGTAGTTTCAAAATTTATTACATGTTTCTAAAAAAAAATATGTACACTTAATTATTGCATTAATGATTTTCACCCACCATTGCATAATGGTGGGTGAAAATCATATTAAGGTAACCAATGTCTATATGAGAACAGGGCCACATAGGGGGAACTCTGGTTAGATACTAATTGTTAAGGTTATTTGAGTTGGCTTAGCAGGAGGACCCAAGTAACTTATTCTAATATTGGACACCAAAGCTGTGACGTACAGCTTGGCTATGTTGTTGGAACTGTTAAGAAACCAGTCTTCGTATCTGCCTATCTAGCGCACTACTTTAGTGTTTGCTTATATTGCATATATGGTATGCACAGAATACGTTCTGTTCCCGCACATCCCGTTTTAAAAGCAAACACACTAATCAGTTTTTGTCTGACGATTTGATATCCATGGATAAAATGAAGGAAAGAGAGGGGGGTCTTTTTAATGTTTTTATTGTTTTCAATATTGTATTAATATACAGAATAACCAGATAAAACACACACACACACACACACACATATATATATACATATATATATAATATAGAGTAAAGCAGCACACCAAAAAATGTGTAAGTAATCAGGTGCCACGAAAAAAGGAACTAGCAAGAACAGTTCCCAACAATATAAAATAAAGACTCTTCGCAGCACAACTTCAGTACAAATCAAAAAAAAAAAAATAAACCGGTTATTGCCACATGTCACAGAAACCCGACGTTTCGGCACTCTCACAGAGCCCGTTTCAAGCATCAAATAGTGCAAAACTCACAATATATATAGCAATCCACAAAATTAAGTCAATAAGCATCATTAGGGTTTAAAAAGTAAACAATACAGCACAATACACCAATGAAAAAATACACTGGAAAAAAACACGATTTGTATATAACAAAGTTATAAGAGGCAATATTATGAAATGTAAATAACACATTGCCCAAGATGACAGTAACATAAAGTGTAAATATTAAACAAGAGGGGGCGGGTACAAAGTTATAATGGAACAATCGTAAAAAACCAGAAGCCAGAGACAACCTCGGCATGTGAAACAAACACGATGTTAACTGAACAGACAAAAAACAGAAAAATCGACCGGTGGTAAATATATTCATCATTGACTTGGACTGAGGCGCACCTTACTGTTTGAAAAAGGCGGGACTTTCTTTCTGTCCTATACAAAGGTTTACTTCTGGATGTTGATCTGGATGTATATTTAGAGGTGCAATTTTTTCGTAAAAGTAAATGTGAAATGTGTTTAATCAATGTACTCGATTGCAACACGAACCCGCCATTGATTCATTAGACATGTAATTTGCTTAAAAAATTACGGTTTGTCTCTGCAAGTGATTTTGTTCCTTCTCATAGTGTCTCAACCCTGTAGAAACATATATACAGTTGGTTAAAAAAAGACATCGAGGCATTGAGGAATAGTGGTTTGGGGGATGTTCTTAAACATCCTAATTTAAACCTCTGTGGAAATTAACGGCTTTACAATTGCCAAAAATTCTTATGATAACAATTAGATCTGCCGATAAGGGGTGCCACAATGTATTATGGATACATCACAATAATTGCAAGAGGCTTATTCGCCTATTATCGATGTTTCTATCTATCGTGAATTAATCCAGGTGATTCAAAATTCTGAATTTTGTGTCGAAATTTGAGCTTGTGGTTAAGGAGGGCGTTGATACTGGTTTTGATTGATGACTTTGAAAAGTTTTCTATAGTTGCACAACCCCGTAAACCACCTATACTGTAATTTTACCTAAAAAACACAAGTCCTTTAAACAACCCCCTCGAAACCTATAGTTTCAGGGAGAACCGCGTTGACAGCAATGTTCCATTTTTTTGGATACGGTTTTTGAACGATTCTTGTTACTCTTCTACACGTCCTATATACAGACCACTCAAAGATTTTTTTGGTAGTATAATGATGGTATTGCCAGTATGGTGCAATATTAGCGTCTTTTTACGTGTGAGTTATTATACTTCTACATCGAACCATGCAATTGCGGTATTTCTGCTGTTAAACGTGCATAAAATCTGTCCAAATTTTTCAATGCCCGGCAAAGAATTTTTTGTTGTCCTTTATTGCATCTATGAGTAGCTCCCTTGTAATACTTTCCCAATTTGGTGATGCGTTTTATTGCAGTGTAGAGGCACGACGGCTATGCACCAACGGCCCCCACGTACGCAAATATTCCTATATGATAGATTGAGGGAAGCAGTACATCTATGTGTCTCCCTCACTTTGGTAAGGTACTGCAGGTGGTGGCAAGATACATAGATGACGACATTTTTTTGATTGGACAGTTCTGAGTTGGAGCTCTTCAGTTACTCATGTTTTCTTAATAAACATTGTTTCCCAATAACAATTTACATTTCTGATTACCTCTATAGTGTTTTGAACTTTTTTGGATACAGGTATTTAGTGAGTGACAAATCGCAGTTAATACTGATCTATATGTAAATGAAACAATAGGATTACGCTACTTCATTATAGCAGTGCCATCCGATTGGCAATGCGTAAGGTCCCCTTCCGAATATCAGCTTTAAGGTCCGAGACGTATTATTACACTGATGATACCTGCAGAAAAACGTATCATTGATATGTCGAATACATTTTTGGAGCGAGGTATCCCCGTAATGTTGTAGACACTACCAGGTTGTTCAGACTAATACTTTTATGACATTCAGATGAAGACGACAATCTGAAGAGATTTAAGCAAAACATACCCCCCTCAGATGAATAGAGTAGCGTTGTCTCAACTATATAATGATTTAATACTAAGATTTCGTGCGTACTTCGAAAACATGTTGGCATGTTTGAAGCATAGTTTTACAACATTCAGGAGTTTCCATTCAGATGCCTTGATGTCCCTAAAGAAGACCCCGAAACCCCAAATTGAAGACCTCTTGGTAACAACTATGAATTCAAATCATCTAAAATTAGACAAACGTTATTGGGTATCCCAAAGTTTGGATCTTTTCCTTGTCTTAATTGTGTCAATTGTAATTATGAAAAAAGGTGAACAATTTGTACACCCTATCTCAAAGGGTCTTCAAATTTATTTCCTTCTTACCTGTCTTTCAGATGGGTTATATACATTCTGTGGTTGTCCATGGCAACTTGAACTATGTTGTGAAACTAGATGTATCTAAAAACAAAATTGAATAATCACAGATAGTCAATTCGAAAAAACTCGGATTTACCAGTATCCAAAGCATTTTGTGGAGCTGCATTCTAAATGGGATTTTAAGTGATGGCCGAAGATCATGTTCCTTTACTAAACGTGGGGAGATCGCTCACTCTTTACTTCTAAGAAAACGAGAATTAGAGGTGGATTTATTAAAACCCAGTCCTTAACAACCACATGGACTGAATGTAGATTTCATAAAATTAACCAGAATGTTCAATTGAGTTTTTCTTCTGCTGCGTTCCTTTTTGTGTTTTTTCATCTTTTGTTCCACATTTGAATATATTTAAATATTAATATAATTTTAATTTTATCTTTTTATTTCTAGATTCTTCAACCCCCCCTCCCCCCGCAACATGATTATTCAGATTTATCATGATTGGTGGAATCGATGCTCTAAAACGCAGCTTACCTGGCTTTTTTATTTTTACTTTTGTTTTTTATTTTATTTTCTTTTGCTGCTGCTAGATCTGTTCATTTCATGGCAGCTAATTTTTCTTAAGTGGTTCGCTATGGGCTCTGAAAAAATAATGTTTATTTAAGGGTGTGAGTCACCAACCATTAAGAGGTTACCTGACCGGTTGCGGTAACTGCGTGCGTTTTCTCCACTTCGTGGCAGTCATCTGTAGAGCGGTACAATTGTAATTGCCTCCTTGCAATTGTCGTGATTATGTCTTACCAGTGTTGGCTTTCCTTTCAATTTTTGATAGATACCTTTATTCTGGGACGTCACTGCATTGATGCGTTCTTCATCTCCACTCTTGTGGAGTATATGCTATGCGGTGCGCTTTATTGCACTCTCTGCATTGGTGGTGATTTGATATCCTTTTGCCCTGTCGGTCTTTAACCCCCTTGTTAATATTATATGTAGAATGACCTTTTTTGATTTGATTGCCCATTTTAAGGATGGCCTAATAAACGCAGTTATTCATATGGGCATAGAATGCAGCTAATGGCGCTTTTGTAAACAGTGAGCGTGTTTCTATGCGACCTATCTGTTTACTACATGTCTGGATTTGTGACCCATGTGAAAGTTCTGCTGCGCCGTCCCGCGATGTTTGCAGTGGGTTCCAACGATGCGGTGTGAGCTTCCGGACATGCCCAGTATAATACATGAAATGGCCGCACGCTTGCATTATTAATACCACAAGTGTATGAGATCCTTTTTGATTAACAGGTGAGCGACGTTAGTACCCTCCCCCCCTCTTTTTAATATTTACACTTTATGCATCTACGTGTCATCATGGCATTGTTATTTATTTTCATATATTGCCTCCTTATAACTTGTATACACATAGTCGCGTTTTTTTCACTTTAATTTCACATGTAATTGTGCTGTATTGTAATACTTTTTATCACAAATAAAATGCTAATTGATTAATTTTTTGTGGATTGCAATATATTGTGAGTTTGCACTATTGATACTTGAAAACGAGCTCTGTGAGAGTGCCGAAAAACGTCGATTCTAACCAACATGACATTGGCAATAAACATTTCTTTTGATTGTAACTGAAGTAGTGCTGCGAAGATTCTTCATTTATAATATAACCTATATTACTATACTACTATACGTATATATAAATATATTATAATTATAAACTGCCCACATTAAGTCTCCATGGCGTAAAGGAGTCCTGTAAGAAAAATCTTAATGGCCCTATTTACAGGCACTGTGTTTTTTATAGAATTTATCTGTTTGCTGCATCACTATGTTTTGGGTGAATTTGTAAGTATAGTGTGGCTTGGTGTTTAAGTCTTTATATCATCCTGTACTGACAAACCCCAAATCCCCCCCCCCCCCCCCCAAAAAAAAAACAAAAAAAAAACCTTAGTGCATGTCCCCTTGGCACGGGTTTTCGGATGGTTTTTCAGACGGTTTGCGGTTTTGCAGACTGTCTGAAAAACCGGCCGCAAACGAGGACAACAGGGCTCTATGGAAAACCCGTGCAGCAGTCCCCATTGCACGGTTTTGCCACCCGTAAAAGATTGATCATGCACATTCTTCTGTCCGGTTTTCGGACGGAATATGTCAATGGGAAGGGGGAGGACTTTTCTCCGCTAATCGCGGAGAAAAGCTGTACCCCCCGCGGCTGTATGCACAGCACACAAACCGGACAAATGCAGATCAGAAAAACTGATTGCTATTTGTACTCTGCTGTGGGGACATGCCCTTAGGCTATGTCTCCACTGCATCAGACTAAAAACGGCCCGGAAGTGGCTGTTTTTTTTCCGATGTAGGAACGCGGTTTTTGTCACGCTTTTTACAGAAAACAATTGTATGGGAAGACGCAAAGAAAACTAGAAGCGCCAGCATACTATATAACATGTTGCATAATACGCTGGTGCCAGAAGACGAGCAGAGAAAAGAGGAGTTGTTGAGACTACAGCTCATCTTTTCCATTGCCGGCTATGGGGCTGCCGGAATGATTGTATCTTCGGCGCTTTTAAAAAACTAAAAGCGCCGAAGATACGTTTGTAATCCTGTGCAGTGGAGACATAGCCTTAAAGGGGTGTTCTCCCCTTTGATGACTTATCGCTAGGATAGGCCATCAACTTCTGATCTCGGGAACAAGCCTCTGAAAGTTACAAAGCAGAATGGAGAGCTTGTCCTGCTTGCACACAACTCTATTATGTTCTATTGGAGTTTCGAATACAGGTGAGCAACGTGTTTAGCTGTGCCCAGAACTCCCATAGAACAGATTGGAGAGTCGTGTTTGAGCGCGACTAGCTCACCATTCAGCTTTGTAACTTTCAAAGGTCAAGAGTTGGGACCAGCACTTATCAGACTTTGATGGCATATCCTAGTGATACGCCATTACAGTCTGCGGTGGGTACAACTCTTTAACTGATAATCAATAATGTTGAGAGATCAGTGAACAGAAAGAGAAAGGCAAGTACTCGATTATTCAGGTCTTCATTCGTTGACATTGTTTAAATTTAAAGGGAATATCAAAAAAACATGTTTTTATGTTAAAAACAGTCCTACAGTTTTCACTTTCGCCACTAGGCCTAATAATAGTCTGACACTTTCCATTCGGTATTGAAAGATTTTCAGTTGTCTGTTCATTTTCAGCACAAACAGGATCAAACTGAAAGGAGACACCATTGTGTATAGATAACACAGGATCCACCAGTCACAAGAGGAGATATTCACAGCTCCCCCCTCTCCCCTTCCCTGCACACTGACTTCTTCCCAGGTCACACAGCATGACTAGAAAACTCTCCTATAGAAGTTAATGGGACTGATCCAATTCACAGGCTCCTATGTGCATGAAGCTGCTGTAAAGCGTCTTTCTAAATGCTGTTTAAAGCAGCTCAGGCAAGCAAGCTGCCCCCACCATCATATATAGACGGCTGAATTGAGAAATCTACAATCAGAAAATAAAAATGGCCAAGAAGAAAAGAATATGGATCAGAGTCTTGTTTTAATAAGTAAAAAAACAAAATAATTGGTGACAAATTTCCTTTAAAGGGTCTTTTTCCATCTCACACTTCAATGGCATATCTCTAGCTGTAGAACAGGCCCTCAAAACCCTATTTTCAGAATGTAGCCATGCTTGCCTGGTTACTCTCTTTATTTCAATGGCATTTCTGAGTACAACCAAGAGATTGCATTCATGTGTACTCGGAATTCTCATTGAAATGAAAGGAGAACAGCAGCCACTTCTTCCCTGTGAAATTAGAGTTTTGGAGACCTGCGCTTATCTCACATTGATGGCATATCTGATGATAGTGTTATGTCATCAGTGTATTAGATTGAACAACCCCTTTAAAGGAATTTTTCTCTTTTCACAACATTGCCACTTCATAGGATCCATCAGTGGTTTTTCCACATTAGACAGACATAGAAGTCATAACCACAGAATATGTCAGAAATGTATGATAGCTGCACGTCCCACCTCTCTTGAAAACTGAATTCCCCCAGTCTTATCCTGTATGGTGAGGCAGCGGTCACATCCAGGAGAATACTGAATTGAGAAGTGGCCAAGCCTTTCCATGTCTCTGTGCATTTCCTTCTATGGTAGACCGGAACACCGCTGAGAAGCTTGTGCTTTCCAGATAAGCTATGAATATCTAAGCTGGGAATACCGTGCCCCTTTAACCAGTGATTGTGATTGGATACATGAGGGAGTTTAAAAGAAAAATGTTGTGATGTATGTGAATACATCAATTATAATTTAATTAACCAGAATAGTTGACGAAAGCTCAGTGATACCACCAAGTATAGTAATAGTTGAATATAAGGCTATATTTATGTGTACAAATTTTGTTGCATTTTTAAAGAAAATTTTATGTGGTTTTATTAATTACATTGACTGCTTGGATTTTTACATCTATGTTTCTTTCAAAACTGCATGAAGCTTTATAATTTTTCCATCTTCTTTAATTATGATCAAGAAGTGAATTGAATATGCATTCATTTAATTTGTTTTTTTTACTGTAAACATGGTGTGTTTGGATAAAATTGATGCATGTTTAACATCGACCTCGTGTACCGACAGCAGAATCGAGCCATGCCCTTATTACTTATGGCGTAATAATTCAACCTTTTTGTGAGCCATTTGTGTTTTAAAGCGCTTTTTAGTGAGTAATCATGTATTCCGTGTTCATTCAACCAAGGAGACCTGTAATGTTTGTGATAGATCATGTACTGTGACACTTTGATGTCATTTTATCAATAAATTTTCTCTCTAGTCTATTATTTGTTATGAATTGTCCAGTAAATGCAAGAATGTATGAATCCTCCAAGAACTATTAGGAAAATAGATGATATTTCATCTATGATGCATCTCCTATTTTATAAACAACTATGAAAATATACAAAGTGATCGTATGGCATATAAACTTGGTTTTGAAAGTGGCAGGTATAAGAGGTATTTCCAGGTAACAGTCTTGACATTCTTATTTTTATTTAGCTTAGCTGCTTTATTGTGAAAATGTGTTATGGGCTTACAAAAAATAACTGGTTTACTGTCCTCCCCCCACTTTTTATGTACACGCGGCCTTCCAGAAATGATGTGGTTTCTTCAGGTTCCATTCGCGTAATATGTGTTACATATGCTCATCTGCTTATCGGGACAATGCCCCACGTTCCCAATGTATCTGAAGACTGTAAAAGCAGTTTAAAGGCATTTTTCTTTTTATAGACTAAGATCTAGACCCCAGCCTTTGCATTTTGAACTTCTTATCCAGACAGAGTCTTTTGTAAGTGACATTAATGCTTCAAATGGCTTCTAAATTTTAACCCTTTTATTTGTGGACATCAGCCCCTCTATATTCAAGGAAATGATTATGACATGTATCATCCAATATTTAGGGCTTCCTCTCATACAAGTGGAAAATTAGGAGCTATGTAGTCTTGTGAAAAAATTAAAAAACTGCCCTGGGCAAAGTTGTTATCCCCATGACCTGTGAAAGATATAGCAATTTTTTGGAATCTTCGCAAATAAAAACATAGAACCAGTATTAACCATGCCAACAGCCAAATTGTTGGTCATGACAATAGAAAAGTTGCTGCATGAATCAGTGAGTGCCTGTTGGTGTAAGTTGCACTCTATTATGTGCTTGGGACTTGAAATTGTTTTCTGGCATGATAATAATGCTCATCTCCCTGTGGTCTATACATACGTTTAATGACAGAAATAGTATAATAGGTATTCCAGCTATACTTTGTACTCCTATATTTAGAGACTCATGTCTTTTACAATATGCAGACAGGGTGCATGTCACAACAACTTCAAGATAAGAATTCGATTCATCTCGGAGAAAAAACGATTTTGCTGAAATTTAAAGCCTAGAGTTATCATATTTATTAAACAGCCTGTTGTCGAACTTGGTGCAAACTACTTCCGCCTACTTTGGCAGTGTTGTGACCGTTTCTAAAGGACTTCACTCTGGTTAGCTCGTTTTGAATCTTTGAAGTCGTGAACTACAGTCCTTTATTGGGCTCTCTGCTTGTGGGGATGCAGAACACTTTTGTCTTACTTTCAAGGTGTAAGAAAGCTGTTTTTGTTTCTTAGGTTTACGACTTTGTTCTTAGTTTTCCGGTTATCTGTTCAGGGCCTCCTCAGCAGCTTCTGCCATCATAACAAAGACCTTTTGTGTTGTTGAATGTAATTGAAATCACTTTCTGAATTAGTGCAATGCTTTTCCAGTAATGTTCAAAAAAATAGGATCTTTGTCAAGTGCCTTCTTTTTACAAACAAATGTTTTATAACCTGTCATAGACTTGTATTATCTTGTGTTGATTGGTGAAAACCTTCATTGGACCATATTTGTTTGGCTCTCTTGATACCCAGCATTCATAACTTTTGCCTAGTGCAACAGGAAGTTTCTTTTCACATAAATGTTAAAGGGGTTGTCTCATAATACTGTTTCACAGAGCCAAAAGTAGCTTTCATTCATGCATCCTCTATCTTCCTGGTCATGCTGTGGATTATTAGCATATCAGCTTCATATTCAAAGGTCTGCTAATTACTCTGACATGAGAGCAGGATATGTTTATCTAAAGTCCAGAGAACCTTCAGAGCGAAAGTAAATAAAAGTTATTAGTCTCCGTTAGATCTGATAACACTCAAGCTTTTAAGGTGCCAGGAGTTCTGTGTGCCTATCTTTCTGATGATGTCACTCCTGCTAACAGAAAAGACAAACAGCAGGGCAGAGCAGGTCGATAACCTAGAGAAACATGAGTGCACTCAGAGCTGATAACATCATTTTTATCTCCTGAACAAAAAAAAAATAAGCAATCAATTTGGAAAACATCTTCATTTACTGTTCTCTACATATTGAAAGCTAATCATTGTAGTGAGACAACCCCTTTAAAGCTGTTTAGTGAGACCTGATGAAGTGTCTGGATGTGGACACGACATGCGTTGTTTTAAACAAATAAACATACTTTTATTTAATATTTGAAGACCTGCGCCGTGATCACTGGAAAAAATACTTTGGTCCGTAGTCAAACCGAAGGGGACTGGTATCGCCAACCTCATAATGAAAGCTATTTAGTGGTGAGTGACTCTTCAAATCTACCAAGCATAGAGTTTTCTACCTGATATATTTTGTTGTGTCCCTCTTAAAAGATTTGTAACAATTTTGGACTTTTCAGAGTCGGTTAAATACCACTTTTCCCCTTTTTGGTGCACATTACCCGAGGAAAAAAAAGCTGCTTGCTAATTCTGCACACCTTGATATAGTGTGTTGATATTCTTAGGCCACCCTCTCCCACATTATACATATGTACCTCACCGGATATGCCTCAAGCCAATAAGCGTTCAAGTTTATAGAGCTTATAGTTGGAAAATATGTATAAAAATGATATGGTCAAAATACTTGTCTGATAATTGTGTATACAGGGGTTAGGTTCATAACCCTTTTAATCAAACTAAAGGAAAAACTAAACTGCATTGTTCATTTTCTGCTTTGTTTTAGAACTTACTTTGTACTTTTTGCAGTATTGCTAGGCATTGGTATTTGGAAAATCACACTAGTATAAATGTGCCTAAAACAGACATCTATCCAAAAGATAAAAAATACCAAGTAAATAATTCTGGGGCAGACTAGATAGAAAATGTGATCGGTTTTGCCATTTATCATGATTTAAAAAGCCGCATGGACTCCTGTGTATTTTTTTTGTGTTTGTTTTTATCAGCTTGCCTTCAGAAATACCATCAGTGGCTATTTTTCTTACAACTGTAGTGACCTGCACTACGATGGCTGTATGATCTGATTTGTTTTAAAATGTTCTTTTTCGTCTTATTTTTTTCCGTTTTGATGGATGAATCTGTCAACTTTTCATAGCAGAAGTGAAGATTTGCTATTTAATGATGGGGCACTTAAACAACTTAACTGTGGGGATATTCTGAGTTATGGGATATTCTTAGTTCTGAAGACAGCATAGCTTTTTAATACCTCATTTATTAATGTTATATTTTACTGGTATTTTGTGTGTATGTTTACGTATTTTCTACAATTGGTGGATCTACCATTGAACCAAAGTGAGGGCAAGCAGGATAAAAGCATGTTCTGTGGCAAATTATTTGTTTATACCACCCACCAGTCTTATAAGTATGTAGACCAGTATAACATGAGTAAATATTGCTATTATAACTATACAAAACTACTATACAAGGACCAAATGATAGCAATATACCATGTTTACCGCCATACTGTTACTGAATAAATACCACTATATTAGGACCAAAATTATCACCACTCAGTGACCATACAGTGGTAGATAATGCTAGTGGTAAGTTGTTGTTCTAAACAAGTTTCTTTTCTTTTTTTTGTTTTCTTCTTCTATAAGCAATATTAGGAGTTGATACTAAAGTAAGAAATGTTACCATCTGAAAAATAAGAAATCTGAAAATTGCCTTAGTGTAAACCTGGCCATAAGGTGAAAGATTTTCTTTTAACAACATGGCTTTTAGCATTTGGTGCCAGTTAATTTCTTAGTATAGATTTACAGCAGTCAGATCTGTTTTTATGATACAGGTCTCCAAATCTCACAGAGAAAGTGTAAACTAGTAGGATGCTGGTTGCCTACAGCCCTGTTAGGGGGAACTTTCTGCATACTTTGTTCTTATTTAGTTTACCAATTGTATACAGTACGTCTATGTTCACCCGACTTATTTGGATGTGGTTTTTGGACGAGGTTTTCGGAGAATTTGCGCTCCCAAAACCTCGCCTGAAACACGCTTCTTCAGAAGAGGTTTTAGAGGCGTTTCTTGGCGAGGTTTTGGATGAGGTTTTCGACGAGGTTTTCACCCATACAAATTAATAGCCAGGACAAAAACTGCGCCGAAAACACGCTTCAAGAATTGACATGACACTTCTTTCCAAAGAAGCGTGTAAAAACCTGAGGTAACTACAACGAGGTTTTACATAGGAATCAATGAAATGAACTGGTGGCGTTTTGGAAGCATTTTGGGCGTCCAAAACCTCGTCCAAATAAGCTGCGTGAACAAGCCCTAACTGTCCGTGCTCCCCTTTATGGTGTTTGCAACCCTCTATTGCATATTTTATCTTAGCATTTGAAGGTTATTTGGTGCTTTGTTTCCAGAAAAAACGGCAGACATATATATATATATATATATATTTGGCTAAAGGTTGTGCTACCAAGTTTTAGGCTAAGGTTGCCAATACTTTTGTCCGGCCAATTTTTGGAGTTTTGGGTGAAATGATCAATGATTTGATTTTTGTTTCATTCTGTTTTGTGTTTTTTCATTGCAAGCAAAATATACACATACATGCATACAAACAGTGGTGGCCAAAATTATTGGCACCCCTGCAATTCTGTCAGATAATACTCCGTTTCTTCCTGAAAATTATTGCAATCACAAATTCTTTGGTATTAATATATTCATTTATTTTGCTTGGCTTTATGACAATTCTTTTTGTGGTTTTCCATTGAAGACAAATTAAATGAAGATAATACCAAAGAATTTGTGATTGCAATCACTTTCAGGAAGAAACTGAGTATTATCTGACAGAATGAGGGGGCAACTTTGGCCACCACTCTGTGTATATGTGTGGCGTTCGTGTGTGTGTGTGTGTGTTATTTAATTATATATATGTATTATATATATATATTATATATATATATATATAATATATATATATTATATTTATATATTTTTTTTTTTTTTTGTATATTTGTATATACTCTTTTATTTTCTGTCTATAATCACAGTTCTTATTCACTCGGGTAGTGCTTACACAGTACAACAAATAGGCTGCCTAATACCTGTGACTGTTTTTACTGTGCTTTTGTGTAAATCTTCTATTTCAAGGTCTCTATTTGAAATGCTTTAACTTGTGAATGCTAAGTTTTGACTCTTAAGTCTGATTTCCCCTTAATTCAGTGGTTGTTGTTACCTCATAGCAGAGCCCCGTACGTTCACAAGTATGTTTCCAACTTAGGTGTCCGAAGAAGTAGAGACTGTTTGCTCATGGCTTGTATCATGGAGCCATTTGCTGCAGTCCATTTTCTTTTAGCTGATTGCGCATTGCCCAGTTGCTTTGAAGATCCTAGCAGATAAAAGAAAACATAAAAGGAAAAAAACACTTCAAGACAGCATCCTTTCTTTGATGCTGACCTAGTTTGCAGTGTTTCAAAAGCATTCATCTGAAAAGAGATACATATCTGATTCATCATAGATCTGGAAAAGAAATGAGTTGCTCTTGAAGGTAACACAGATGAGTGCATCTGGACATCTGACCATCAAACATTCTCAACTCAGCAGCCCTTCCTAGTTTTTTTCAGCCATTGTTTGACATTATGCCAGCGGGCATACTTAAACATGTAAAAAGAAATGAATACTTAGGTTGATATACCATTCTGTAACCATATAAAACAGCACCAATTCATATCTCGTGCTGTCTTCCTGAAATGGCACTTAATGTAAGTAGTTGAACAAATGGCTGTATTGTTGATTCCATATTAACTCTACTCCTAGAAAGGCTTATTTCATAAGATAAAAGAGAAATGCTCTTATGTGACACTGCAAAATCCGAATGAAACTAAAATGTATTGTTAGCATATGAATGTCATTTTTATATTTTCCATTTACCTGGATTTGTTCATACCTGTATTCAAAATTAAAGTTTCTAAAATTTGCTTTTAAAATGAGAATAAAATAAAAAATAGCTATTTTAGCTTTCTGGAACTGCAAAGCAAGATATGAAATGTATTTTGCCACCACATACTTTTAGTCAAATCTGTTTGGACATTGTTTATTCCATCATTGATTTTTGTTTAGTGGAAAGTTGCTGAAATGGACATTGGAACACCCAAAAGGCTAGCAGGAAGATAAAACCTCTTTAAGATTTCCTCAAAGCTTAGTTTTCAGGATTCAATTAATATGTCTGACAAATTTGTAAAATTGGACCTTCGAGTGTCGTTCATCTAACTGAGGATGAATGACAAGTTTGCCACATCAGCCACATCATGAGTATTCTCGTCATATTGATTGTGCGGAAATGGGTACAGTCCTTGTACGATCAAGAGCATGACACCAGAAGAATCAGACAACCACAGCTGAGGTCATGGAGTCCTCTGATTTCTGCATTACAATCCTTTGTGTGCCACGATCAATACTGATTGTGCCATTGAAGGAAAGAGAGCGGTTAGAAAACCTTGTGATACAATCAGGTCACATGCTATGTATGATCTGATAGTCCAAATAATTGAACAACCCCCAGGCTTCCTAATAACGTTTCCTATTGTTAGGGTGTTTTTAGGTATGCCGAAACGACATGTGTACCATTAGTACACAGGCTAATTTCCTGTAAATGTTTTAATGACCTATACAATAAAGTATGCTGCACCCAAGTGGAATTTACCATTGTCCTTCTCCTCCTTTCTGTTCATTCTCTTCTGTAAAAAAAAAAAAAAAAAAAGTATTCGTATTCTCTACTAATAATTAATGGCATAGGGAAATTTCTGAAATATGTAGAATGGAGTCTCCAGCTGCTATTTATGCAGTCGTGGATGGAAGATATCCCGGTATCAGTCACCCCTGAATTCTGTATAAGGAATCCACAGAAATTTCCCTTGGTTATCAAATGTAAGATCTTAGAGGGATGTTCATACGGCCTTATTGTGACATTCACACGGCCTTATTGTGCATTCTTCAAATGTATATGTCTGGTTTGTTAAAAACTGTATCCAAACGCATAATTTGAAGCATTCATAAAATACAATGGTGAAATGTATAGTCAAGAGTGCATACTTTTGACTCCGTTTCATATTGCTTGCGTTTACATTCTTTTTTTTTTTTTTTTTTTTTTTTTTTATCCCGGACACAAAAGCACATACTTCTATTTTTAACATTTAGGGCGACATGTCCCATTAGGGCTGCACCATTTTTTTGGGTGTATTTTGCACCAAAAACTCTTGATGCCGTATTCTCTATACAAATGAGCTGTCGTACACCAAAACTAGGCGCATTTTATGGCAGGCATGACATATTTAAATGTGCTTAAAGGGGTTTTATCGTTATAAAGATCATGTCTCAGATTACGGGGACAGTAAAAATAAGCACTTTTGTAATTGGGTTGCATTAGTCACTTGGTTTAGCAGATATGAGCTTTTCTGTAAATCTGTGTTCTATTTCTGCTGTTGCTGGTAGGCCATGCCCCCGGTCGGATCCCGCCCCCTAGACACGCCCCATGCACTGTGATTGGGTGGCTGATATTTCATTCAGCCTGTTGGGATATGCCCCTAAACAGGAAACGCCCCGGTCACACCCCCCTGTGCTCTGATTGGCTGCCTGCAAACTCTGTGTTTACTCCCTTCTGAGCTGTTAAATCGATAGTGAAACCAAGGTCTGCTGTCTCTATATACATCTCAGCTCTAGGGTGGTGATCTGGGCATTGACTACCTGTTCAAGGGGCTTATGCCAAGAGGTTGATTCACCTCCTCACAGGTCCAGTCCTTAAGCTGCTACTTTGAAAAGAGGGCATTCTGTTCCTCAGATCTAATGTAAGCCCCGCCTTCTTATGACGTCATCATCTGTAGTGTATAACATAAGGATTCAACACAGTGTTTATACAAGCTGTCTGTGTAGTGTGGTGCTTAGCTGATCAACTCTGCAAGAGAGAGGTTAGGAGTTCAAGCCCCATCAGTAGTTTTTTTTTCTTATCTTTTATAAATTGTACACATATGTAAAGATATGAAAATATATGTGTAGGCATCTATAATTTTAGTTATATACACATATAAAGCTCCCCTATATAGTGTCCCATCCTCCCAGTCGCACCAAGCACTTTCAACATATGTGATACAATGCATATTCTCTGGGGGATGAGACATGATATAGGGGAGCTATGGATGTGTATATATATCATTATAGAGATTGACATATATATTTTAGGTCTCTCTACATATGTGTACAATTTAGTGGGGGAAAAAAATACTCTGTGAGGGACTAGAACTCCAAACCCCTTCCTTGTAAAGCTAAAACTCTACCGCTGCACTACCAGCCCAAGTTAGTTACAGGTTGAGCAGGGTCTTCTCTCAAAGCTGATTGCTTCTCTCCCCATTGATTTCACTTACATGTCACTGACAGCAAGCAGAGATCTTTACTTGCAGCTGACATTTGTAGTTGAGTAAAGATCTCTGCCTGTTGTCAGTACAATTTGGGTGAACACCACTAGAAGTAACAGCTGCTGGCTTTCAGTGTAATTTGTGTGTAAACTAAGAGATATAACAGGTGCTTGTGGAGCCTGAAGGCTGCAGACATAAGCATGCAGGAGCTACAGAGCTGTTATATCCAGACAACCTTCTGCTTCTACTGCCTAACCCAGAATGATGATGTCATAGGTCTTCAGTGAGAGGAGACACACCTCCTGGGAGCAGAGACACGCCTGCTGACAGGAGAGACACACCCCTGGGTTTCAAACTCAATCTCAGAGAATTAGCAGAACAGCACGAACAGCTCAAATGATAAAACTCCTTTAAAGTAGGCGCATCAGATATGCTAGCAATGTGCTATGCGCCTTTTTTTGGTATAAATCAGGCGCATTACATATGCTGTACAAGGCATGCCACACGCCAGATTTTTGACAGATTTATTTAGTCAGGCATATTATACACCCATTTAATGTGCATTAAAACTGGCACGGAAGCGCCTCTTTTCTGACATGTCGCCCTTAAAGTCTATTAAAAATGCAAACGTAATTGTAGAAGTTTATATAAGTTTGCATACATTTAACACTTTTTTTTAAATTTATATTGTGTGATTTTATTGACAAAGTATAAAAATGTTTAAAAAGGTATATTGTCTAAGTGCATAAACAGATGTATACTTCTACAACTGTGTTCCAATCCACCAAACATTTGCTTTTTAAATAACTGAGCTAGGCAAAACAAAGGCAAAACAAACTCTACAAGCCGTTCGTTCGGTGCTCTCCTTAAGGAGAGATCTTCCCTTCCTGAGCTACCCGATGCCTCCCACACAGCCAGCCAGTATCGCTCTGCTCTGCACTGAAGAGGGACAAAAATCCCGAAACAGTGGTGTCTGCAGATGAGAGATACTGGCTTGGCTAAAATCCTTTTTGCTTTCTCAAGACTAGGTGGGTCAAAAGCAAATTGAGGATTTGTTACATCCAACAGAGGGCGCTGTGGGGGTCTCAGCCCCTTTCCCATAATGCCTTGTGATATGAACTATTCATAGAAATGCATGTGTAGGTTTACTCCTAGACGTATTTACTCTTAGGAAGTATCAGCGTTAAGTAGAAAAAATGCAGTGTGAACGGCCTCTAACCTTATCTTCTGACCCTTTTTTGACAGCATTCATGACACAAATGCCATTGTTTCTTAAACATGTTGTTCACTATAGTACATTGCTCTTATTTGTGCTTTAAGTAATATGATGATATTAAGCAAATCCTGTACTTTCCTTTGATGTATTCAATAAAGCGGATTTTATTATAAAACAAAAAAAATTAGTTAAATATCATGATTAAAAAAAAACAAAACTATAAAAATAAAATGAAATAATTTAGTTTCTTATTTTTTATGTCCCAAAACATAAGATAATCTACTCATATTTTGCTGCAACTATAAAACAATTCGTGTAATACCCTCTTTCCCCCAAAAATAAGAGTGTTTTATATTAATTTTTGCTCCTAAAGACGAGTTAAGACTTATTTTTAGTTTTTTTTTTTTTATATGAAAAATAATTTAGATTTATTGTTGAAAAAATTATCAACATTTATTAATATATTGTAGTGATTTCATCACAAACATCAGCATAAGCAGCCAAACTCTGAATTGCATAACTAAAAATGCACTATGTCTTATTTTCGGGGGTGTCTTGGTTTAGGGGAAACAGGGTAAATGTAAAATATTTCTGATGATCATTGTTTGGCATAAAATAAAATACAAAAAACACTGAGATGGAATTTACTGAATTTTCTTTTCAGAAAATGGCACATTCATAACTTACAGGTCATAAGAAAAAAATAAAAGTTCTTGCACAGTATAGAACAGTTTTCCAAAAAGTTATGACCATCAGAATGGAAGGTGTAAAAGTAAAAAAAAAATCCATGTGCTTTACTCTGCTTCCTCAAATGTATTGTTTCAAAGTGCAACTGCTGCATGTTAGTGGGCTGTGCTAATGCTGAAGAGCTCTTTTCTCTATTTACTGTGCTAAATTTTGACCAGAAAGCAGGAAAAAGAGTCCAGTAAGGGGCCGTTTACTGCGGTTTGCGGAGAAAAGCTCTCCCCCTTCACATAGACATGCTCATATTCTGTCTGAAAACTGGACGGAAGAATGAACATGTGCTGTGTTTTTTGGACCTGCGGCGGTCTGAAAACCACCGTGCAGAAAAAGTGCAGTGGGACATGAAACGGATTTTATTAGAGGTCGTGTAAAAGTTTTTCAGCCCGTTTGCAGCCATTTTTCAAAACCGAAAACTGGGTGAAAACTTGTGCAGTGGGGACAAGTCCTTAGTTTACAGTATCAACAGTATTATATGTAGAGTATGTGCAGTAGGTGGGCACCTCGCCGGCCCATAGACAGTCATTGCTAGCAGCGCGTATACGCCGCTAGAAAGTGACATGAGGAGACGTAATCCATAGTTCTCTATGAGAACTGTGGATTACCGTAGTTACCAGGACGGATTCAGCCCGTAATTGGCGCACTCCGGCGCGTAATTACGGACTGAATTACGTCCCGCAGATGGCCGTGTGAACATGGCCTTAAAGGATTGGAGATAAGAGCATAACATACAGCAGTAGCAGCTACAGGTGGGGTTATGCATTTGAGGCTTCCAAATTATAGATTTGCCAGCTCTGGCAGGTTTCAGGATGTTTTAGTTTAAATTTATCCGCTAGACCTCAGAACTGTTGTTTGTAAGGTACAAAAATCCCAGCGCCACTCATTCTCTAATGAGGAGAATTTTCGGAGTTGTTTTAAACCCGCTTGTATAAATAATGGTAATCTAAACCTGAGAGGTACAACATCATTGAACCACCAGGCAAAGTTACCCGCAGCTCATCAATACTTTCTACATAGTTATTTCAGTATAAACATTTTCTATTATTACTGCACAAACAAGTAAACAGTAAGAACTGATATTCTCAAATAACCCAAAAAAGACCCATCCTGTTTGGTATGGGTGCAGTTACCCATTGATGTGCCATTTGGGACTTTTTATAACCTATAATTAAGCTGTTTTTTTAACATACAGATATTTTTTGAATGTGCTGGAGGTTTGATAATAGCAGAAATTGTTAAAATATATATATATTATTTTTCGCAACAAAAGTTTTATTGAGATGAATGTAGAAAATGTCACATATATATTAAATAAACATTTAGATAATTCACAATTCCTGACATCAGGTGCATATAACAAGAAAACAAATGAAGGAACACATAAAGAGAACTACAAGCTTACAGAAGCCATATTGCTAACACATAAAACAACATATTACAGGCATATATTAAGATTTGAGCGGGTGTTTCAAAATTTGTACAGTATAGAAGCATCATTGCCAATGCTAGGGTCAAATAAAATGTGACATTCGAGTAGGAGCCTACATAGAAATTGGTAAAAACTATGGAAATCGGAGATTTTCTCCTTCTCTCTAAGACAAATAGGTCTAGCGCTGAGGGTCATCGCACATGGTAGATGGAATCCGTCCAGGGGAACCATCTGTCTCTAACTTTAGTTACCTTATGGGGAGGGACCAGTAGGCTGGTTTCAGCTCTGTATTGGTTGTTTATTCTGACCAGGACCTCTGAAATAGAAGGGGTTGAGGAGGATTTCCAAGCTGCAGCTATTGTAAAGCGGGCAGCAATCAAAACATGTGCTCGGGTAGTGTGATAATCTGGTGGTAGCGTATGGTAAGATAAGTCTAAAAAGGCCATTGCTGGGGAAAGGGTGAAATCTACCTTGAATATATGCTTCAGCAGTCTTTCCACTCTGCTCCATAGGGGTCGCACTACTGGACAGCTCCACCACATGTGCAGCAAGGAACCTACTTGCCCACATTGTCTCCAACAAAGATTTGAGTATCCCGTGGGCGATTCGCGTTGGCGTTAAGTACCATCTCAAAGTTATCTTTCTCCCTAACTCTAAGTGGTTGGCACAATTCGAATGTTTCTTTACTATATTTGCGGCTTGGGACCAGCTTTCCGGTGGGAAGGTCTGTCCCAGAGAATTCTCCCAGCGGACCTCATAATCCGGCTTATCAGAGGGGCCTTCATCTAAGAGGGTTTGATATGCTGCTGAGAGACCTCCTATGGTTGAGGAATCAGTCCTCAACAGCTTGTGGAAGGGGGAGGAGGGGCACTTGTTTTCCGGCCACTCCATCGCTTGAATTGCATGTCTAATTTGAAGATATAGGTAAAATTGACTACGAGGAATTGGGAAGTGACTACATAGGTCCTCAAAGGAACAAAGGTGGTGATCGTGCATGAGGTCCCCTAGAGTGTGGATTCCTGAGTTAATCCAAAGATGGATTGGTACTTCAGGGGCTAGGCCATATGGTATAGAAAGCGGGCACTTGGCTCTGGAGACGTGAACCTTTCGTGTCGGCTATATGCTTTCGCCAGACAATCGCTGCGTGGGACATGCTAAGTAGACTTAGGTCAGGCGGTTTCCAACCAAACAACATCGCCAGAAGATAATCCCTAAAAGTGCCCTTCGGGATGGTGGAATTTTCAAGCGTCCGCCAATGTGGGGTTATCGTGGAACACCAATACATGCAGAGCGTTTCTAACACTGAAGCCACGTTATACTGAGAAAGATTCGGGACAGATAGTCCCCCCCTGTCAGCCCTTCTTAATAAGTGCTGTCTATGAACCCTAGGTTTCTTCATGTTCCATATAAAATGGAGGAGTTGGTTCTGCAACTTGGTCAGAAGTTCCTTGGGGAACAGGAACGGCTGAGACCTGGATATATATAGAAATTTAGGTAACGACAACGTTTTTGTAAGGTTAATTCGTGCCAACCATGATAATTGGAATTTGTTGAGTCTGGCAATTTCTTCTGAGAATGTTTTACTTAGTCCCTCTAAATTTTCCCCAATTGTCATTTCTATATTCGGGAAGATTTTAACCCCCAATTAGGTAATATGTGAGGAGGCCCAAATAAAATCTAGCTGGGACAACCTCTGTTTCAAGGAGGAAGGACAGTTAAGCGGGAGAAATACAGACTTGGAGATGTTTAGTTTGTAGTAGGAAAGTTGAGCATACCGGTCTAGTAGAGTGAGCAGCGCTGGCACGTAGGTTTCTGGGTCCTGCATTATGACTAGTATGTCATCCGCGTACAGGTTTACTTTGTGCACCTGTCCATGGATCGTTACACCCACAATATCTGCTGATTTCCTAATATGTTCTGCCAGAGGCTCCGCGCATAGGTCATAAATCAAGGGAGATAATAGGCAGCCTTGTCTTGTACCATTCGATATGTCGAATTTATCAGAGAGGAACCCCGAGGTGAAAACTCTGGCAGAAGGAGAAGAGTAAAGAGAAGTAATAGCTGAAAGAATCATGCCCTGAAATCCAAATTTCTGCAACACGCACTACATATAAATAAATATTATTATGTCGAAGGATTTTTCTCAGTCTAAAAAGATGAGAGAAAAAGGGGTTTTCTGTGTGCGAGCGACCTGCATAACATCTAGGACCCTTCTTATGCCATCCCTAGTTTGTCTACCTTTAACAAACCCTACTTGGTCTTCGTTAATTAGATAGAGAAGAAATTCATTAAGTCTATTGGCCAAGATTTTAGAATATATTTTTATGTCAGAATTTAAGAGTGAGATTGGTCTATAGTTAGTGACTGAGTCCTCTGATTTACCTGTCTTATGAATAGTTGAGATGTGAGCACATAACATTTCCGCAGGAGGAGCTCCTTTAGTAGCTATTACATTAAATAATCTGGATAAGTGAGGGGATAGAATATGAGAAAGTAGTTTGTAGTACTCATTTGTGAAGCCGTCCGGACCTGGGGATTTATTACATTTTAATTGGGAAATAGTCTTTTGTACTTCCTGGAGTGTGATAGGCTTGTTTAGTATCTTTAATTGGTCTTGCGTCAAGGACGGTAAAGCAACTTCATTGAGAAATTTATCTATATCTGCACTTAGAACTGGGGGGGGGGTATTTGCATCGGATTGCAGGTTATATAAAGAACTGTAGTATTCCGCAAAGGCATTTGAAATTTGCTGAGGATCTAGGAGTCGGTTGGAGGAAGAAGTAGTTATATACGAGATACGTGTTTTTGCCTGTATTATTTTAACCCTTCGTGCCAAGATTTTGCTAGGCCGATCCCCTTGAAGGTAGAAATTCCATCGAAGCTTGTTCAAATGGGATTCGTACTGTTGCAGTTGTAAAGTCGAGAGTTTGGTTTTAAGCGATTCTAGTTTGTCTCTGAGGGGTTTTGAGGAAGTTGTTTTAAATTGAACTTCTAATTTTTGGATTTCGTCTAATGTACTGTGGAGAAGTGATTCTCTATTACGCTTCTCCCTAGCCGCTATTTTCATACAGATTCCTCTGAGGTATGCCTTGTGTGCACACCATAACATTTCTTCAGAGGGGGCTGTGGGGGCATTTGATTCAAAATAGTCTGAAAGGGCTTTCGTAACCTCCGCACTTATTCTTTTGGATTTAAGTAAGAAGTTATTCAGTCGCCAAGGGGAATGAAAAGAAGGGGAGTGGCCCGTTTTTCAGGTGAGATAGACGGGAGCATGGTCCGACCAAGTCCTAAACCCCATTTCCGAGCTAGATACTGACAATAATGCTGCTCTATTTACCAAAAAGAAATCTATTCTGGAATGTGAGTCTCTCGCTGCCGAGTAGAAGGTGAAATCCTTCTCGGAGGGATGGGCATATCTCCAGGAATCATGCAAATTCTCTTCCATGATCAGATTGTTCAACTCTGGGGAAGATTTGGAGCAGTTATCAGATCTGTCAGCAGTCCTGTCTATTACCGAGTTGAAGTCTCCACATATTATTAGATTGCCTCTGGCTTCTCTCCTGATTTTGGCAAATACTTTTTTAAGATAGGAAAGCTGATGCTGGTTTGGTGCATAGATTCCAGCTAGCGTGAAGAGAGCACCGTTTAGGGTGCAACGGAGGATAATGAACCGCCCATTCTCATCAACCACGCAGTTCGAGAGTGAAAAAAACACTGAGTTTTTGATGAAAAAGGATATCCCAGCTTTTTTAACATTTAGGGAAGAATGGTAGGCTCGAGAAAAAGTTTCTATTCTGGAGTCTAAAAGAGTCTTTCTGGCATAAGTGCGTCTCTTAAACACAAACTACCTCCGCATGGGACCGAGAAACCTCCTTCCAGAATAAAGACCTCTTAAATGGGGTTCAACCCATTAGCATTCAGTGACATGATTTTCACCCCCATTGTTTTGGATTAAGAGTATGGTTTAGGTGTAGGAGAGTTTTCCTACCCCGTTTTGGTATGCCTGTAGATAAAAGCTTGTTAGTTGCAATTTGGCTAGTGCAAGTTAATCCAAAACTAAACAAGTCAGCAAGAACAATCAACAGTACAACAAAACTGAAGATGAGGAGAAGGGATTCCACAAATCGGGAATCTAGAGTGGGGCAAGTCATTGCCTACAACCTAAAGGCAGGAAGATCACTAAAGATGAAATCGGAGTAAGCTGACTCCAAGGAGAGCCAGAGAGACCACTCCAGCAGGGCATAGGTGAGAAGACCATATTCACTCCTGGAGTCTAGACCTGGACCTTGTGCGAGTCATTCTGTCTGACCATAGGGGGGTGATCAGTTCCGGTCTGAGTTGTTTCTTCCTGACCGGGCTAACATCTGAGGGGGAGAGTAAGTTCCAGCTTCAGAGGATTAGACAGGCCTCATTTGGAGAATTGCAGATGAACTGTGAGCCATCCCGTGTTATAATTAGCTTCACTGGGAAGCCCCAGCAGTACTGGATTTCTTTCTCACGGAGGATTCTAGTATAGGTTTGAAATTCTCGTCGCCTGAGCATAGTTGCGGCAGATAGGTCTGGAAAGATGGAGAGAGTCTGGAAGCGGTCTGGTAGCGAGTCTTTCTTATGTAGGGCTCGAAGGAACTCCTCTTTCGTGTTATAAAAGTGAATTCTCGCGATGGTGTCTCTGGGTACTTGTGGGGGCAGGTTCTTGGGTTTTGGAAGCCTATGGATCCTGTCGATAGTGAGTTCAAGTGTAGATGCATTTGGCAAGACCGAGGCCATCAAGTCAGCGAGGAAGGGATTTAATTGATCCGGAGAGACGCCTTCAGGGATTCCTCTGATTCACATTGTTACGCCTCGACCTGTCCTCCAGGTCGAGAACTTTAGATGCTAGGCGCTGTACCTCCTCCTCTAAGTTGTTGTTGGCATCGATAAGGCTGTTATGGGATTTGGCAAAATCAGCCATCTTGTGCTCTATGTGATCTGTACGGGAGGCCAGAGAATGGAAGTCTTGTCTCAAATCATCCATCATCTGCTTCATATCAGACTGAAGTGAGGATCTGAAGGAGGAAAACAGATGCTGGAGGGAGGTCACTGTAAGGGGTTGAGAATCCGGTAAACTTTGATGTTAGAGATCCACAGATTCCGCTCTAGAAGACGGAGTAGGGGAGGAAGGCGGAGGAAATCTAAGTTCCCGTTTGGCTTGTGACGAAGAGAAATATTCAGGGAGCTTGGACGGCTTGTTGCCTGGGTTTTTCTTGGACGTGCCCCCCATGGTGCTAATAGGTAGTGGAGATAGAGGACCACTAGAGAAGCTGCAAAGGCGAGATCCCAAAGGCTCTGATGGGACACAATAGACCGTGGTTACCAACTGTTACATAGGTAAGTACAGAGCTCTCCCTCCTTCTTTTTTTTTTTATTTTTTTTATTTGTTGTCGTGTCTGCTCCTTTCCTCCCTCCTTCCTAATCAGCCACTGAGAGAAGAAGGCTTTTCAGGAAATGTATGCTGTGACAAACGTAGATCTCTGCAAACAAGGGCAAGCTAGGTTATCAGTTCCATGTATAAGAAGGCAGTCCTTTAAGGGTGTGCAGAGGGACCTAGCAGAGCAGGAACTTAAATGTCCTGCAACTTTCACTTGGATACTGTGACCAGACAGATAAAATTTCTTTCTGCGAGCCTGGAAAGTGATGTATGGCAGGGGATCACCCAAGTTCATCTTTGTCTCTTGTGATGAACATGCAGGGGCAAGCTTGTGCATCAGACCCATAAGTATTAAGGCTGTCCTGCAAGGGTAAGTATAGGGATCCGGCAGGGTAGCAACTGAAATGTCTTGTGATGTTCGCTTGAAGACGTTAGCCCGGCAGAAAAGCTTCCTCTCCGTGACCAGGGAGATTTATGTATGTCAGGGGACAGCTAGGGCCCGTCTCTGTCTCCTGTGATGTACAAGCAGGGGCAAGCTGGGTCGTTAATCCCACATATGCATAGGCAATCCTCCCAGGATATGTATAGGGACCCAGCAGAGCGGTAACCGAAATGTCCTGTAGCTCTTATTTAACAACTTTAATCAGGCAGATGAGCTTTTTATTTTATTTTTTAATGCTTGGGCAGGTTAACATATGGCAGGAGACCACCAGGACCTGTCCCTGCTCCTCTGTAAATACAGGTTGGGGCAGTGTCAGTGTCACATACAGTAAGGGGCCGCGAGCAGAAGAGAATGCAGGGGCCGATAGCTGCTGTGTCTAAGATGGAGGTAACACGCAGCTGTGACTGCAGGTGGTATGATGTGTTCAGCCTCACTCCCCGTTCTTTCATAGTGCCCTTACGCTGAGGGTATATGAAACAGAGTCTCTGAGAGCTTCCCCTTGTTGTTAGGCAGGCCGGAGATAGAATAAGTTGGGGACTATGTAAAATGGCGCCACACGCCCGTACCTGCGCGGGACACCGTGAGCTGTGTCCCGCCGTTCACTGCTGCCGGTCTCCCGGGTTCCGGAGCCGTTGCTGATGGTGTCGCTGGCTTTCTGAGCCGCCTCGACTGCGATCTACGAGGTGTTGAGGGTTGTGAACTGCTTCACCAAGCCTGGCGGGAAAGCACCTCGGCCTCCGCTGTGCTACAACCCCTGCAGGATCCGGTCCCCGTGCCGCCGGTCCGTGGTTCTGCGGCACATAGCAGCACCCGGCGGGTCTCAAAATGATCCTCTGTCTTAGTAGGTGCCGGAGAAGGGGATCAGATGAAGGTCAGTGGTCTTCTTGGGCTTAGTTGGGCCGCTTTTCTGGAGGTCGGGCTCCGGAGCTCTCCCTAGGAATGTCCACTCACATTCCCCGCTAGGCCACGCCCCTGTTAAAATATATTTTATAGGACATCGTTTGTAACACTGATGTCTTGTGATATGCTTATGTAAATGTACATACAGATTTCTAGCCAAAGAGTTGTATGATGTCCAAGTAGGGATACTTAAGGAAAGTGCCCCCAAAAAGTACAACTTCTCCCACATAAAACAAGGCCTGCGTCATTGAAACAATAAAAAGAGGTACGACACAAAGAGACCAAAACTAAAAAAAATGTGGTGGTCCTTAAAGGGGTTGTCTCGCTACAAAGAATAGCTTTCAAATTGTAGGGAACACAAAATAAAGACATTTTCCAAATATATTGCATTGTTCCTCTGTTTTCCCTAAAGAGATACAAGTGAATTTATTACCTCCATGGCTATTTCAGTTTTCCCCCAGTAATGGACCTGTAAACAAATCTCCCTGGGCTGTTTGTTCAATGAGATAACAGAGAGTGAGTCATCACACAGGTCAGCAGTGTCAGTCAGTGTCCTGTGCTGCCAGACAGTAAAAAGCTTGATTTATCTCAAGTAAACAGCTCTGTAATTAGGGCTTTTGTTTTGGGGATCAGATAAGAAGTCCTTCCAGTAGTTTGAGAAGCTAATCTAATCTAATTAGCATCTGAAAGCACAATTTAGCTGTACAAGCATGGAGTTTATGCAAATTAGTCTGAACCAGGAAGTGACAGAGAATTTCTTTCATGCATTCTTTGAAACCCTGTGGGGAGACAACTCCTTTAAGTATTTTTCAGGCCTGGGCCGTAAGGGGTTAAGTGTCATCCTAAGACACATGTTTGTGGGTGAGGGATAGCAATGTTAATGGAAATCTGTCACCAGTTTTGACCCCCTTACCCAAGCTGGTAATACTGCTAAATAGGTGATCATGAACAATTTTAAAAACATATGTATTTTGTCAATCATACTGCTAGCATAAATGATGAAAACAAAGTTTTACTCACTCAAGCTGTATGCTAATTTAAAAGGCTAAGTGTCCACTCTATATTATTATAGAGCAGCCATCTTGTCTCAGCTGCTTTCAACAGCATTTAGTGATATGCAATACAGCAGCCACATGATTCATAGGAGCCTATGAACAGAAACAGATGACATGGAAAATGTATTTTTTAGTGCTGATATGGTGTAAACCTACGTCATGTTGTGAAAATTATAATGATGACCGTGTTGCTTGTTTCTGAAGCCATATAAATGAAGCCTTGAACTAACACACTTAAAAGGTTTTTCACGGTACAGGCTTTTGCAGGCATTTTGTGCAATCTCTCCAGCTTACAGCTCCAAATTCAGGGGCGGGTCTCTCCTCCCAGTAGGCGTGTCTTTGCTCACTGTGTCTTTCCTACTTTCTCCTGAGTCGTCGTCATTCAGTGTGAGCAGTGGAAGGGAGAGGATGTAACAGCTCTGCAGACCTCCTGCAATGGTCAGTTTTCGTGCCTGGAGAGCTGTCACCTCCCTCCACAAGCTCTTTGTAACCAGAAAACCTGTACTGCTGTAAACGGTTATCCATACAGCCCGAACTGATGAAACAATTGTGAGAAATACAAACTGCTCCACCCTCTGTTATCAGGCACTAGGTAGAGGGGGAGGCAGTGTTCTATGGGGGAGAGAATGAATCTTGCAGCTAGAGAAACTGAGTGATTATCCAAATCCTTCACATAGAGCTGCCAGTGTGAGAAGAGCAGAGAGAAGCTCAGGCATTTTTATTACACAGCTCAGGGGGCAGTGAAAGACAATGAGAACATAGACACAGACAGCACCCAGTTTCATTTTCACACAGCTCAGAGGGAAGAGAATGCAGGACAACCAATTAAAGCACAGGGGGCGTGTACCACACAGGGGGCTGAACTAAATATCAGGCAGCCAATCACAGCAAACGGCGCATGGCCCAACCCTCCACCCAGGCTTCAGATTTATCTCCAGACACTTACAGATTAGCTAATATCTGCTGTACTAAATGATTTAGGTAGTACAAACCGGTTGCAAAAGTGCTTATTTTTACTGTTCCCATCATTACAGATATGATCTTTGTAGCGAGAAAACTCCTTAAATATCACTGACTAAAATAACACATTCCCAGCAATCAAATGATTTAAAGATGTGCAAAATCGGGCCTCTCCTTCCACTACATGCAAACTATTGATAGTTTTCCTTGTATGTTTTTTATGTAGTACAACATGTGCACATCCTGTCAATATTTCCATTCTGCATCCTGTATTTTTCAAACAAGTTTATCCGGTGGAGACTCTAATAAAAGTGATCTAATAGATAGTCATTACTTTCCTCTAGCTGACAATGTTGTTACATTTTTTTCTTGGATGAAACATAAATATATATATTTTTTCAAATGGTCATACATGACCCAGCTGTATAAATTTGCACTTTCTGCCTACTACACTGTCCTCTCTGTATTTTAGCTGAAGAAGAAGAAGTGGAAAATGTTGATGTTTCCAGTCTGCCCGAAGAGGTGCTGCGGAACATTGAAGCTGACAGTTACTGGTGCATGAGCAAGTTACTTGATGGCATTCAGGTAAATTGATTCCCCCTGTCCTCGTGCATTCTCTATAACTGATTTATTTCATGAATTTGAGCTACTGCTGGGACTCTGAAAAAAAAATGTGTAAGCTGAGAAATAAGTACATAGGGGAAAACCTGCTCCATTGAGGAAATCTCTCTACATTTTATCATTACTGCTAGCTTACAAAATGACAAATGCATTCACTTACAAAACCTACTTGCACTGTGTAACACAGGGCTGGGGTTCAAACCCCTGGGATATTGTTTTCAGTCTCCAGGTATTAGTAAAGATGGCAGTCATTTGCAATGCATCAGATTGTTTGTTTGAAGTAATTTGAGATCGGGTTTTGGAATCTCTCTCCCATGGGAAACTTCATCTGACATCACAGCAAAGTAGCGTAGGCTTATTTTGCAAGAGCATTATTACCTGCCAGTACAACTCAAGGTTCTCTTGTTTTTCTTCATAAATGCTCTATGCATTCAAATAAAAAATCATTTTTGTTCATTGTCTTGAGTAAGAATATACTACTGCTTACTGTATATAACTTTTAAGCAATCCTTTGTTAACCATGTCTACAAAGGTGCTGCTTCATGTATACAGATTGCAGGCGAACCCTCTGTATAATCTGATCTTTCAGTCAAGCATTTCCCATTTGCTGTGTTTTTAGAGCATGGTACTGGTATTTACCCATAGCACCCTTTATCTTTTCGGCTGCCTTTTCTTAGAATATTTCAAGTGTGTATAGACATGCAGTAAAAGGAAGCAAATTCAGATAGGCACATCGACTAGAGCATTGAGAGAAGGGAGGGAGCGTGCATGTCTCACAGGGAATGCAGATCACAGTTTGCAGTTTACTTGCAGCTGTGAAAAAGAAACCAGTATAGAAATTCAGAGAAAAATATAGAATTCAGTGTATAATTGACTCTAGTCAAACAAATATGTATCTGAAAAAGCTTTGAAAAAAAAAAAAATTTTTTTTTTTTTATTTTTTTTTACATTTATTTAGTTTTGATGCCATAAATATGCTATTTGAAACTCATGCATGTTCTTCATACGGTATATACCTATACGGTTTAACAAGGGCATTAAAATCTTAAAGTACCACTAACGTAAGTTTTTCAAATTGTGTTTCCTACCTTCTCTCATGGTTGTTTGTATATAGGTGATATATAGTTTGAGTTTTTTGGGGTAGGACTCAAAGTGGTTTGAACTATCTGTGTTCTTTTAGTTTTTGTATTTTTTTATTTGTTTTATTTATTTTACAAATTGTGATTTCCATATTTTCCTTCTAAGACTATGTCTCCACTGCACACATTTTGGTTGTTTTTTCAGCATTTTTTGTTTTCTGAAACTGCTGAAAAACGATTGAAAACACATACCATAGACATTAATAGTAAAAACGTTGTTTTTATAGCGGTTTTTGACATGCACTGGACAAAAAAACTCACCTTGTGAGACCTTGTGCTCCTCTACCTTCCGTTTAAGGATGCCCCACAGATGCTATATAGAGTTTAAGTCTGGAAACACGCTTGGCCAGTCAAGCACCTTTACTCTCATTTTCTTTAGCAAGGCAGCTCAGTTTCAGGGTGCTGGCCATCTTCTAGCCTAAGCCATCTTTATGTAGAGCAACAGTTCTTTTTTTCGGATCCTCAGACAGTTCTTTGCCATGTCATTTTGAACTGTTAGTGACTTGTGTGAGAACAATAACACCAAATTTAACACACCTGCACCCTGTTCACACCTGAGACCTTGGGGAGGGAAAATGACAAATTGGGCACAATTTGTCCATTTTCACTTAGGGGTGTACTAATGGTATACAGCATATACTGATACTAATGGTATACAGCATGTCCATGTAGTCTTTTTCTACTGGGTCCTCATCAACCGAAACATGGTGATGCCTCAGCATTGAACCTAGTGCATGACATTATTAAAAAATAAATACACACACTGTTCACTCTAGAAAATATTTCTTCTGAAGCCAGAATAACATTAAAATACAACTCAAAACAGTAAGTTGTGTTGATAAACCAGATATTGGCGCAAAAATATAAAGGCTATTGCGTGCTACATCACATGGTTATCACAGGTTATGTGAAAACCATGAATTTTATCTTTACACTGTTGCCACCTATCAATTATGTGAGACAGGAACTCAACAGTCACTTCTTGACGTTAATGTGCTGGAAGCACGGGAAATCTGAATGGCTTAGACAATAGGTATATTGTAATTGATAAATAAATGGGTCAGAGCATCTCTAAAACAATACATATTGTAGGGTGTTCCCCATATTAAATGGTTGTTACCTACAAAACATGGTCCAAGGAAGAACAACTTGTGGATTACAGCAGGGTTATGTGTGCCAAAGTCCATGTGGTGTTGAAGGCTTGTCTGTCTGGTCCAGTGAAGAATTACTACGGTAGTACAAATTGCTGAAAAAGTTACCGCTGGTGTCATTGACTTTTATACAGCAAGCTGCAAAGTGCTCGTGCATACCCCTGTCCATTGTAGAAAGTGCCTCCAGTGACTATATAAGCATCAGGCCATGGAATAACGGTGACCTAGTTTAATGAATTGCATTTTCTTTGATATCCGATAGATGGTCATGTGTGTGTTATTACCTCAGGCAGAGATGGTACTGAGGTGTACTATAAGATCTTAGTGTAGACCCAGTACACCCCTTCATGGCAGCAATAGTCACTAATAGCAGCAGCCTATTACAGAAATGGTTTGCAGAACATGAGGACTTGACCAGTGACTTGTGTATCTTATTGCCTCTGTACAAACTGCCTCATAGTTTGCAAAGTGCTGATGTATGGGGGGTCTACTTGGCTGGCTAGAGTAGGAAGTCTGTGAGAAGTGGCTTTGACTAGTAGCTATAAATCAGAAAGTAGTGTCATATCTACAGCTACCATTTAGCAGACACAAAAAGTCTCTCCGGCCTTATTCTTATGGAATAAAAGTGGGAATTTGTTCCACCACTTGATGTGCATAAATAAGTCATAGGGCAGCAATATATTAAATAAAAGATGCCCTTTTGACTTTACGCTTAGCAAAGTGGACATAATCCTCCTTGGAAATGTACAGAGTATAATTTTTTTTTTTAGTTTACAATCCTATATACACAATTCCTTTGCTTTGTTGTGTATTATAAGTCCAGCCATGTCTCCTCCTGGCTCCTCGATGCTATTCCAATCTCCTAAACATCACACGATGATTAAACTGCAGACATCAAGATTCAGGGTGTAAAGTGTGTGCACATAAAAGTGTGCCTTTGCTTTACATAGATTGCCCTAAAGCTATTGTCGGTTGCAATAAGTGGCTTCTAAAGAGCTAGTAACTCATTCTGTCTGGCTTGCAACCTGCTGCCAGCTCTACAATATAGGAAAAGAGAGCTCCTTTTTAAGCAATATACAATGTCACGTACTAATGGTATCTGTGATTGAATCTATCACAGGCTGCCGCATAATAGTGACTACTCAATGTTTACTCCTTCACTCGCACTGCCATCCTAGAATGACACACTACGGTATACATGCTGTTGGAAACTGTTGCCCTGCAAATGAGGGACATACATGTATTTCTTAAAACCCTTGTCATGCACTTGTTACCTGTGTTCTACACTTGTACAATTTATCGTGAGTACATATTTTAGGTACACACACACATTTTTAGCACTTTCTGCAGTCTTCCAGTTAATGTTCATTGGGTGTTCTTTCATTACCCTCTGTCCTGTAGGTAAGATTGCTACATTTTTCATTTGTTTCCCCAAAAATAAGACACCCCCGAAAATAAGACGTAGTGCATTCTTTTATGCAATTCAGAGTTTGACTGCGTATGCTGATGTTTGTGATGAAATCATTACAGTATATTAATACATGTTGATTTTTTTGTTCAACAATAAATGTGAATTCTTGTTCTTAAAAAATAAGACATCCCCTAAAAATAAGTTTTAGCTTGTCCTTAGGAGCAAAAATTAATATAAGACACTGTCTTATTTTCGGGGAAACAGAGTAAGATACCTGGCGAGGTGAAAAAAGGGGGAGGGTACAGTTTGGGGGCTTTGCTTAACACTCTGGTTTGACACTTAGATCTGGAAAATACTGTTACAGTGACTTTAGATATATTGTGATATACAGCCCTGCATGCTATCTTTAACCAGTTCCTGACCGGGTCGTTTACCCTCCTTCCTGACCAGGCATGTTTTCCTTTTCTGTGGTACACGCAGGTTTGAATGCTATAATGCTTTCCCATGCTTGATTATTCTACCAACGTTTTTGTCTTGTTTCCATGATGTTAGGCCTTTTTATGTAGTTTTTACATTAGATTATTTATTTATTTTAAAGTCCTTTTTCCACATTTTCATTATTTTAGCAAAAGTGGCGCTAAAATAAGTTGTCTAATTGTCACTTTTCTGCTATGGACATTTATATACAGCTCTGAAAAAAATTAAGAGACCACTGCAAAAAATTTTTAGTTTCTCTGATTTTTCTCTTCAGTGGTATGCATTTTTGAAAAAAATGTACATTGTTATTTTATTATATAAACTACTGACAACATGTCTCCGAAATTCAAACCAAAAAATGTTGTATTTATTTGCAGTAAATGAGAAATCTTCAAAATTATAAAAAAGAAGCAGTGCTGTCAGAACTCAAATAATGCAAAGAAAACAAGTTCATATTCTTTGGAAACAATAAGACTAATGTTTTATTTCAGGAGGAGTTTTCTTTTCAACTCCTTTGGCATGGTAAAAGTTATTTTTTCATTCAAATTCCTTTTGGCCTATTCCTAGCGCTTGTTTTGCCATCCAGCTTGTCCTATCGCAAGAGGATTATGAAGACCACAGCAGTGTTTTTTATACTTTCCTTCATTAAATAAAATTTGGTTCAGGTGATCACCTAATCAGAAGCACATTAAGTAGAATGAGGTGGCCTTTGGTTGGAATTCAACTGAAACCAGAATGGAATGACTGTCAGATATGTAGAGATGCTGATTTTTAGAAAACTCTGCAGTGGTCTCTTAATTTTTTCCAGAGCTGTATATGGTGATCTAAAGTTCTAGGGTCGTCCCTTGCTGAGTTATACGTTTCAGTGTGGGCTGTTAATGTTCTTTTTTTTTTTTTTATATATATATATTTTATCTTGTATGTTTTAATACGTTATTTTACATATTTGTTATTATGTAATATAAACTTGTTTTTTTCTGATTTTCTTTGTAACTGGGGCTGATATCTTCGCCTTAACAGCGGAAATACAGGGGGAAACAACCTCCTGTACTTACTACAGAGCTGATCTGGGTCTACAGCGAATTAGGGCTCGTTCACACGGCTTATTTTGCCGCGGATTGGCGCCGTACTGTGCGCCGGATTTGCGCTGCAGTACGGCGCCAATCCGTCGGAGTCATTACGGTAATCCACTGCTCTCATAGAGAACAGTGGATTCCGTCGCTCCTACCTGCTCGGCGAATCCGCCGGGCGGGGAGAAAGTGACCTGCACATTATTTACGGCGCGTACGCGCCGTAAACAATGCATTGTCTATGGGGCCGGGAGCGGCGCCCCCTCCGCGCTCCGGCCCCGCCCCGATCCCGCCCCTTATTCACGGCGGATTTGTGAGCTCAATACGGCTCATAAATCCGTCGGGAATAAGCCGTGTGAACACGGCCTTAGAGTGGATTTTCCACAGCACCAATTTTAAATCTGTGGTACTGTGAAAAAGGAATGAACATGTTGTATTAGTTGAGTGGATCCTGCTTGGGCAGTAGGGAGGTGGGTTACACCCATTGATATGGGGCTAACCCACATGCAAACCAGAGGCGAAAAAAACACCTCTGTTAAGTAAAAAAGCTCAGCAGAAATCCAAGTTGTCCATATTTGTTTATGATGATAAAGTCTGACGTGTCAACCCAGCCCAAGTCAGAAGGCTCAAGATAAAAAAGATGTGTGCTGCAGAGCAGGGATGTGAGAGAGGACATAGCAAAAATGAATTGAAATCCTTTCTATGATAAAAAATAGACCCCGTGATGATGACAGTAAGGATCCTGCGGCTGCTGCTGTCATCTTTAGGGCTCCTGTAGGGAATTTTGCCCTTTCCTCTACTCCCATAAATTTGAAATTTTCTAAAAATAACAATTAGATGGACTTGTGTTAAAGTTTTGATGAGTTTAGGTTCTGTGCAGAGAAGGTGCCGCTCTGCAGTCTCTATATATAGCAGTTGGCTCGGCAAGTAAAAAAAAAAAAAGACAAATTTCTTATCACAAGCAAAAAAAAAGGGATTAACCTGAAAACTCGTGGAAAACGTTCACTGGGGGGTTTTGGGTGTAAAGGGTAAACCCCCTTTTTTGGGGAAAACCCATTGGAAAAATCCCCCTTTTTCTTTGGCAGGGCATGACTAAAAAAAGTTTTTTGGGTGTGAAAAAAAGGGCCCGGGAGGGGCCCTAAAACAAAAAAGGGGGGGGAAAAAAAAAACAAAAAAAACCCCTAAAAAAAAAGCTTAAGTTTTTAAATTCCCCCGTTTATTTTCAAAATAAAGAAAAAAAATTTTTTTCTAAAAATTTAACTTAAAAACTTTTTTAGAATCGGGGTTTGAGTGGGTTTACTCCACAGTGAGGAAGTGAGCTCTGTCCGTACATGAGGTGATATCACTCCTTGCTCTAAGCTCGCACCTGTAATCAGATAACAGATTTGTCTAATAAGACAGGTTATCATAGACACCTGTGTGCACTCAGAGCGCATAAAATGTCTATCTCTTTACTAAAATTACATCCTTTGACCAATGTATTAAGAAGAAGTCTTTCTTTAAAATGTCCTATATGTTGAATGGGGAATCTTATTTTGAGGAAAACCCCCTTTAAATACTCCCCCTCTCCCCCGTTTGCTTAAGCTCATGGGTTCATTCTCCCTTTTGTCCAGGTTTGGGCCTGATGCACAGGAGAGGCTTTCTATTAAAACGAATAAGCCTACTTTTTTTTTTTTGGGACAAAAAACCAAGTGAAAGAGTGGCAGCCGGGGGGCACGTGGGAAAGGTGGGTAAGTAACTTTTTTCTCTTTTTTTCTTGCAGCCTGTCCCCATTTAGGATTAACTTTCCTTTGTACAAACCCTTAAACTTCCAAAAAAATTTTATGATATTCCCCCCAGCCCAAAGTTTTAGATTTTTTTGGGAAAACTCTGTATTTGGTTTTCCCTAAAAACCCCTGTGACCTTTTGATCCATATAATTTTTTTTCCCTTCCGTTTTTAAAAAAGCAGTAGGGGGAACTTTTATTCCATACTAACCCTACCTGTAAGTAGCGTATAAATGCATTGGATAAATATCATTTAGCAGTTGGCAAAGCACTAAATGTTTCACTAACTCTGTTTTGTTAAATGGAAGGTTCATTGGTCTGGGAATTTTAAGGAATGACTGAAAGGTTAGAGTGTTCCTGGTATTTCTGTCCTTCTGGTACACACTTTGTGGCCTTCCCAGTGTTATTAAGCACTGCCACATGAAAATATGGCAGAATTAGAGGAATAAAGTAATATATTGTTACTGTGCTTGAGAGGCAGCTCCTTGTGATAAGTACTTCAAAGACTATTCTGTCACCCAGACAGGACTGGCAGACAGTCTGTTGTTATGCATTTTGCCTATATATATAGTTGAATCACATTGTTGTGACCACTTACTACTTTGACTTTTAGCATGGAGCTCAGAAGGGGTTTACATGTTGTGAGCTGGCTTGGTTGCGATTTCGTCTCACCAATCCCCACTAAGTTTGGGGGAAAAAAATGGCAGGATTCGAAATGCCAGTTTTTTAACCTTTGCGTGCTGCTGTGGTGACACCATATTGTGAGCGGACAAATAACATAATTGCAAATAAACAATGTGGAAAATGCGGAGTGCCACTGACATTAATGTGAAAAGTGAACATCAGCTATAAAGGTGCACGAAGGTGGAGCAGCTCAACAGCAAAATGAACCAGAGGTTTACTAGATGTGTGTTTAAAACAACAGTTCAGCTATGGGGCTTCTAAGTAAATAGCTGGTCACTGGACCGCTACTAAAGAAATTGCATCCTAGAAATGGCCTTTTCATTTTCAGACCCAAAATTAATTAACCCCCACTAATTTGGGAAAGGTTTACACTCTCTAATGAGTCACGTTTTCTGCTTCATTGAATGGATGGATGTTTGTGTGTCAGGTGAGAAACATTAGAGAACAAACACAATGCAGCCATTGCTGGAAAAAATGTAAGCTGCTGGTGGCAGTGTTAAGGTTTGGGAATGTTTTTGTGGCATTCTTTGGGCCCATTAAACCTGTGGGGGGCCCCTAACGTTTGGGTAGGGTCAATCCTTTCAGACACCTGTACATGCTAATTGTCTTCTCTTGGACGGATGTTTTTTTCCATGAAAGACAATAGGACATATCACACAGCTAGAAATATCCACCATTGGTTGGAACAGCATGACCAAGACTTCCAATAAGGCTTCCTCTTATTTCCCAGATTTGAAACGACATGTAGTGACCCAGCACTGAAGATTTCTTTGTTCCATATTTTGCTTTTTCGTCACAAGTTTCAGTGCAAAAAGAAAACATAATATTGCAGTTAAAGTATTCCTAGGTCGCCCCCTTTGGGTTTGGGTTTCCTTTTTATAACATTTGCCTTTAAACATGTATACTGCTGATTGGTGCATAAACCCGTCTTAAAATGATGCAAAAGCTTTCTGACATGTACCCCCCTTTCTACCAGCCAACACCAACGGGTGGAGAGGAAATTTGGCAGGGTTT
>JAODAL010020537.1:0-69178 GCA_025379985.1 Phyllomedusa bahiana
AAATTAAATTGTCACTTTGTGTTGGCATATTTTTTTAAACATCCTATTATTTTTTAAGACATTTGGGGGCTTTAAAATTTAGTAGCAAATTTTTAAATTTTCAAGAAAATTTGAAGAACAGAGTTGTTTTGGAACCTGGCCACTTCTGATGTGGTTTTTGAGGGGTTTGTATGTTAGAAACCCTCATAAATGACTCCATTTCAGAAACTACACCCCTTAACAAGTAAAAACAGCATTTAGGAAGTTTATTAAACCCTTTAGGTATTTCGCAAAATTAATGAAAAGTGAAAGTGAAATTTCAAAATTTTAACTTTTTGGCAAATTTCCGATTTTTTGTTCATTATTCATTGGAACCCCGAGATTTTACCAAGAAAATTGCAACTCAATAATGATTTCCTTATTATGCAGTTTTTAGAAATATCCCACTGCGGCTCATATCCCGCTTTTTGACTCTTCCACAGGCCCCCAGAATTATAGGAGGACCTTTTTTAGAATATTTTTCAGGCTTTATTGGGGTAGGGTGGGCATTTGACAGATGTGGGGAACAGAAGTTACAAACGTCTTTTTTAACTGATCAGACAGCTATAACCCAATATGAATGAGGTAAACAGGGACTTGGCAATGAAGGGGTTCATTTTTTTGTGGGGTTTTCACTGTATGAGCCAGTGATGATCACTGCAAAAAAATTGCTGGAACTTGAAAGTGGCAAACTGTCTGATCAGACAGCTGCCACAAATAGATCACAGGGGCAGTGAAGTGATTAGGCAGTGGAGGGGTTAATAAAGTATTTCAGGCTGTGACAGCCCAGATCGCAGCACAGCCCAGATCGCAGCACAGGGCACTAGGACCCAGCACAGAAATACCATCTCCTCATTCTCTCACACAGAGCAGAGCTCTGGGACATGGATCAGCTGTAATGGGTGAGTCAGCAGACTGACTGACCAATCCCAGCGATCCTCAGCACAGGGATCAGGGGACTGTAATGATTGATCACCTGCTGTGTAGATGTGCTAATTAGCTGTCAGAAAAAGCAATTAGCATAGAGCTTTCATCTTCTCTGCACAGGGAGACAAAGTCAGGGTGCATTAACAGGTAGTGAACCATGACATTCAGGAACTTCAGGGTGCCTTAAAGGGTTAAAACCGCATCTAGGAAGTTTGTTAACCCTTTAGTTGCCTCACAGGAATTAAAGCATGTACAAGAGTAATATAAAGGTTTCTTTTTTTGCAGATAATTATAATTATTGGAAACAATTGTAATAATTATTGGAAACAATAGCAGATAAAGGAAATAATTCTTTAGAAAATTTACGAATTTTGGGTTATGTTTTTTCTATTTTCCATAAGAATATCTTTTAAAATTCCTGAAGTCCTGCAGAGAAAACATTTTAGCAGTCTCCTCATCAGTATAGGCAGGATTACACTGAAAGTGGACACCAATATATATATTGATGACACAGGATCCACCACTCACATTCTCAACATTCCCCCCTCACCTTCTCTGCACACTGACTTCCTCCCACATCACAGAGAGTGTCTACAAAACTGTTCTATAAAAGTCAATGGTTCTGTTCACAGAATCCTATGTCCATGAAGCTAATCTAAAGCATAGCTCTAAATGCTGTTAAAAGCAGCTCAGGCAAGAAGGCTGCTCCCATGAAAATATAGAGACAACAAAATGAAAAAAAATCTACAATCAGAAAATAAAAACATGTTTTAATTAGTAAAAATAAATGGCTACATATTCTCCTTAAGAAAGAAACCAAGGCTGTGGAGTCAAAATCATTATAAAATGATCAAACTCCCAAAATATATAAATTGGTACAGTTAGTTCAATGCAGTGCCAAGAGCAAGAGGAATTGGATCTTGCCAGTGCTACTGCTCCCATATCTTCAGCCTCATCAGAAGAGGAGTTCAATTTTGAAAAGTATTTGGATGACATGGAGCAACAAAGAACGGCCGCAGGGGAAAAGGTTCTGCTCCCATAGCAAACAGATTGACCAGATTTCAGCAAAATGTTTTACTTGCTCTCAAAGAAGTAGAAGAGTTCAACCGTTCATCAAGTCTGACTGTGTATGAGGCAATTTATTTATACCATGAAATTGTTAGAGTTGTTGCCCATGTGCTCAATGCTTTGCCACCAACCCAAGTTCCGGTAGAGAGGCCGTTCTCTAGCCTGGAAACAAGATCAGATTTGAGGTCATCTATGAAGGAGGATCTGATGGAGGCAATACTATTTCTTATAAAAAAAAAAATTCATAGACTCCCTCAACAAATGTTTTTCAGTAAGTTTTTGCTAAAACCGTTTTTTATTTTTCCACTTACTCCAGAACGTTTTGCATATTTACAATTTATTAAAGTTTTTTTGTGTTCTAAAGTTGTATCCAATAAATATATTTCACACAAACAAGCAACAAAAGGGTAACAATGTTTTGAACTGGTGACTTTCAGGCTCCATATCTCACCACCCACTACAGCTTTGAACGTGAGACTACCATTATTTTATAGAAATTTATTTTAGCTATCTCATAGCTAAATTTGACTTGCAACTATTTAGCATATGTTTAGTTCTGCAGATCTGTGTCATGAAACTGCATTGTTAGATTTGTAGTTCCAGAGGTGAAAAAATCTTTTTCTTCTTGTGTACTACAATTTACAACCTGTTCTCACATCCCCTAATAGCTCAAGCAAAAGGTCACTGGTTCGAATCAAGGAGCAACCATGAAGAAGGATTCCCAAGAAAAGAGAAACCATCCAGCTCATCGATAGCAGTCTTTTGGCCAAGAAAATTGCCAAACTGCATTATGTGAGGTCATAACAGTTGGAAGAATATGAAATGTCCGTCTATCCATTCAAAAGCCAATAGGTGGATGTCCAATAGTCAGCAAGTCAGCTCAATAAAAGGTCCATCAGTTCTTGCGAGACAAACACGGCAATGGAGGTGGCTTGTATACTTCGTAAGAGTGAGATCACAGACATTGTGCAACACGCTTTGCACGGGTGTGCTATGATGGCCCGAAAATAGGTGAAGAGGCCTCAACTTCAAACTTGTCATAAGAAAGGTTGGCTTGAGTTTTATAAAAAGTACGAAAAGTGGACAGTAGAAGATTGGAAACCGGTGATTTGGAGCGATGAGTTGAAAGTCAATATACCAGGCTCTGATGGGGGCAAATGGGTTTGGAAAAATCAAGGGAAAAGGGAGTTAATGATTCAAAAAATTGAGTGAACTATCAAGTTCAGTGGAAGAAGCCTTATGATGTAGGGTTGTTTCACTACCAAAGATGTTGACTACTTAACTAGGATTGATGGTGATCTCAATTCTGAGATATATGTGAGTATCTTACAAGATGAGTTACTTGGTATACGCCTGTACTATGGTTATGAAAAGAACAGTGTCCAAAAGAAAAACAATTCATACTTCAATTTTGGCGAAGAAATAATTCAATGATAATGAAAAGCCAAACACAAAATCAACATGGATAGGAAAATATGTACCTCAAAAAACGGCAAAGAAAAAAATCCTATCATAAAACATAAATGTTATTAATGTAAATACACAAAAAAGACAAAAGTAAAAAATAAACATATATAAATGGAAAAAGGAGTAGTATGCAAAAAAATTTATACCACCACCAAAGGTGTAAAGATGAACAGAATAATAAAAGGTAGAAAGCTCAGGAGGTATGTACAAAGTCGTTAAAAAGAAAAAATGATAAGCATAAATAGGCAAAGTAAGACCAGTAATAATACCCTACACAGTGAGCAAACAATAGTTAATGAAAGTGAAGCTTACAGACCAAAGCCAAGGCGCAGAACCCAACACACGTTTCACCCCCTGACAAAGTCGGATGGTGAAACGCGCGTTGGAGTTCTGCGTTTCAACTTTGGTCTGCATTGTTCACTTTTATTATGTTCTCTTTGTAATGACTGAGTTTTTTGTACCTTTTATTATTGTATTCACCTTTATCAACACCTTTGTTGAAATCCAGAAATGCAGAATATAGCACCAAGAAAAATAAGAGTTGCTTTAAAAATTCTCTCTTTATTAAACAATTACAAATGGGACAATGGTCAAGCACAAAAAAACACTTCAAGCATTTCAAACCTACAGTGGTTCTTGATCACAGCGTAAGAAAAAATTTCCTTGCACTTCATATTTAAAATAAAATTAAATAAACACTATGATTGCTTGCAACACATCCCAACTCTGCTACACTCACATTAAGATTGCAGGCAATCGTAGTGAATGGTTCAAGCTGGTTTTAAATTGTCCCATTAAACAGAAGATCTACGTACTGGACAAAATCAATGAATTCACAAGATAGAACTGCCAAAATATCACAGTAAACATATATCGCCAACAGATAAAGTATAACCTTTAATCACACATCTAGTCTTCTCATGTTCTGCACAAATCCAGGACAACTTGGTTTCAACAAAAATAATCAATTTAGCCCTATATATGACAGGTAAATATCCCTATGTCAGTCAACACACTCACAGTTCGGGTATGTTCACATGGCATAATTGCAGGGCATATTTTGGAGCGTAACTGCGCTGCAATACGTCCCGCAATTGTGGTAATTCATAGCTCTCAGAGAGCTACGATTGCCCGACGTTTTCCCCAGGGTTTGGGGAGGGGGGGGGGGGGACAATTGACATGCCATGAGAGTTAAAGTCAATGAGAGCTGGCTGTCAGCGTTTTAGAAAGTACACGCTGGATAGTGCGTACTTCTAAAACAACCAACGTGTTTCCAAACCTTGATTTTTTCCATCCAGAAGACTTCTCCGGCCTCAAGGCAGGGAATAGGCTAGGAGGAAAGCCTGCAAACAATGTAAAATGTCCCTATTTCAGCTCTTATCTCCTCCTATTCCAAGGAAGGCTGAGTCATTGCCCCAAAAAGGACGACTACTTGTATAGGTTACTGTGCCTGGATAACCCTACCAAAAATAATTAAGTAGCCAGATTCATTTCTTTTACTTAAAGAGAACCTGTCACATAGTTTTTGCCCCCCTTGCTGAGGACAGAACAAGGTAGTGTCAGACCTGCCGTTTCCAGTGCTGTGTCCCTTATTTTGTAAGATGCTGTAGTTTTCGTGTATTTAATACTCAAATCTGCAGTTTTCAGCCAGAAGAGTCATTCAAAGAGTCCTTCAGAGTGTCAGTTTTTTCAAACCCGGCCAATCAGAGGCTAGTCCCGCCCATCTCAACTGACAAACCTATTACTTTGAATAGGTAGAAACATGTGAATAACTGTCAGTGGGTGGAGCTAGCCTTTGGTAGGTGGAGCTCACACCTGCTCATGAATAAGATTTGAGGGGTAAATGCTCTAAAACTTCTGCATTTCACAGAATAAGGGGCACAGTGCTGGGAACAGCATGTCTGACACTAGGCTGTGCTGCCCTCAGCAAGGAGGGCACAACCTATGTGACAGGTTCCCTTTAATCCCTGACCATTTTATACTACATATAAATCATGACGCGGTTCTCATTTTTCCGAGATAACCCACTTTAGAGGGTTCATCAGAGAAAACCGATAGAAACGTAGTTATAAATAAGGGTTTACTTCGGAGCCTCCTAAAACCTGTAAGACCCAAGAATCCAGGTCACAGCTATGATGGCTCACAACGGTCCATCATAGCTATGACTTGGATTCTCAGATCTTATGGACCTATATTGTCCTAACCAAATATTTGGTTATAAAGCTGCATTATTACTATTTCTACACATAGTAGGATGAGGAGATAGTTACCCTGAATAAGGGTGCCACTGTCACCTTTTGCAAAACACTGCAAAATAAAAATATGTATACAGTTATATCAAGAATAATGAACAGGGAAACTAATAAATTAATCCCTATTAAGATGGAGTGAGGGCTACTTTTGCCCCAATATCTGATTTTTTTTAATTAACCCATCTTAATTCAGATAAAACAACCAAAATAAATAGATTCTTTAAGACCCTTAGGCTTTAGAGTGCCGAGACAATATACACTACTCATAAAAAGTTAGAGATCTTTCTTGAAACATTTTTTAAATTAATTAAATGAGACCATTTGTTAACTTTACAATGTACATGTCCAACTGTTCCGTGCAGTACTTTAGTTAATTTATTTTCTTTAGTTATTTTAAAGTTTTTTTAAAAGTTATTTTAGTTATTTGAAGAAATGTTCCGTTCATTCTAAAATTTCAACCAAAAGCCAAATATCCCTAACTTTTTGTGAAAAGTTTAACTATTCTGCCTTCTTTCTGAGCAGTTTGATGTCAATATTTCCTTTTCTTTCTGAGATTCTTATCGGCTGTACTACTGTAAATGTGCACGGATAAAATCACCCCCTCAGTGTGGCAATTAAAGTCGTCACCCAACATAGATTCCCTATTGCATGTGCTGCTTAAAAAAGTCTGACTGATGAGTGGTACAATCAAGTGATGCATCCACTGCATCTATACATTCCCACTGGTCTACAGTCTAATCAAGTTGATATGGGAAACACATAGTAACTCCTTATCAAATTGGTCTTCAATCAGTCTCCCCTTTCTAAATGTAATTTGTGGTCAAGGAGGCAAAATATCTCGAAGCTCTGAGTCACTACTCAGAATATCCCGTTGTCGTGTGAAGAGGTTTCGGGCCTCACTATGGTGGTCATAATACATGCCTATGATCCTCAAACTGCCTTCAGTTCCATTTTTTTTTTCTTATTCCGTACCACTAGCAGAGAGGGTCTACTTCTTTGATAGGCATGTTGGAACGATGGCCTTGGACTCCGGATAGCCCCTTTCTAGAAACCTATCCCTCAGATCATTTGTTTGTCTGTAAAAGTGTGCAATATGTGAGCAGTTCCTGTATATTCTCAAGTACTGCCCTTTGGGAATACCCCTCTTCAGGCTTGGTGGGTGGTGCCTCTCCCACCAGAGGAAACTATTTGTGGCTGTGTTTTTACAGTAGGTCACTATTCTCAAATGCAGACCACCAGTCCTTTCTGATCTTCAGATCCAAAAAGCACATTTCAGTATTACTTACCTCACATTTGAACCACCAACTTAAGTTACCATCAAGGGTGTTCATAAACATATCAAAGTCTCCCATACTGCCCTGCCACTTGAGAAAAACAAATTATATGCCTACCCCAATAATGGTTTTAGAATCAAATGAACTCACTTCCTCTCCAACACAAGCATCTCCTCCCACCAACCCATAGGTCTGAGCACACAGGCTCCCCATTGCTGTGCCCCTGAGCGAATGGTAGTGCCCGTGTCCGAAGCGGAAATAGTTATCTGTGAGCACATACTTCAGAAGTTAAAGTACAAAGGTGTTGTATGCATCATGTAGAGGTTTATTCAAGAAAAGTAACTCATGCAAGAGGCCTTCCGTTTGGGGGCAATGACTTAGTCTTCCCTGAAAAAAGGAGGAAAACAGAGTGGACGTATGCACAGTTTAAATTGTTTGCTCCCTTCCCTCCTAGCTTAATCCCTACCTAGAGGCTGGAGAAGTCTTCCGGATGTAGTAAATGAGGTTTCAGTACCGTAACCATGCATGTTCTGCTCTTGATTAACATAAGCATATTTACCGATCATACATACATACATGTATATGGCTAAACTGTTTGTTTTGGGACCAAGTTGGATTTGTGTGGAATATTAGAATTTTAAATTTGGGCTAAGCAGGATTCCTAAGGAGTCCGGTCTGAATTAACTCTGCTCTTTACTCCTGCTCCAAATCATATAAACCTAAATATCACAGAGCTCAGCTTCTCTCACATATATCCTGCTGTCAGATAGGGCCGCATAACCACCTGACACAATAACAATTGGAAGCAATCTAAGTGAAAAAGTGATCCTGGAAACTGTAGGCCGGTAAATTTAACCTCTGTTGTAGGTAAAATATTTGAAGACTTTCTAAGAGATGCTATACTGGAGTTATATGTGGAGGTTAGCTCTAGACTGGAACAGGATGAGGCATTAGATGTCATATCTAGATTTTTCTAAAGCATTTGATCCTGTGCAACATAAACGGTAGGCAAGTAAAATGAGAATGCTTGGGGACTTTTGGTTCCGGCGCCGACATGGAGTGAAAGCGTGAGCGGAGCTCCCGAGTGGCAGACTATAACCCGCAAATCTAAACCTGCCAAAATCGCCTAAAGAGCACGGAAGATGCCCAGGTACCCTGCTGTGTGCCAGCGGAGCAACTGGAGACCCCATGGAGAGCGAGAGGAGAGGAGTCGGCTGCCCTAAAGACCCACGTACCTGCCTGGGGCCCCGGAGGCTAAAGCTCGTGGTCTTCCAAGTGGTAGACACCGAGCACACTGTGGTACAGAGAGACCTTACCAGAGGAGGAGACTTGCTTGGAATCTTGGACCCTGTCAGCGGTGATCTGCAGCCCCAACCTCCGTTTGGACAGGAGAGACCGCAGGTGGATAGCGGCACCCTTGTGCACGCTCGCTTGCAGGAGTCCAGTGAAGAGAGACATCCCGCTTCCGCAGCAAGTCGGCAACATAGACAGACTCAATCGCCGAGGCTGAGGAAGGCTGCAGAGGACGGATCAGCGAAACTGAGGGCGGTGAGTCATATTACTTCCCCCTGATACACCAGTCGACCCTGCGGTGTATGCTCCGATTAGAGACTCAACCCAGGGCCCATTGTACAGAAAGTCTGCCATCTTAGACGACCTTGGCGCTAGCACAAAAGCCCGCAAAATATTCCCGCCACAGCGGCTGAAGAGCGGCCATATTAACAGCACGTAAACTAGTTTGCTGGACCTGAAGTTTCAGTTGCTCATTGCCACTGCACCCCAGCTTGAGACACCAAACAGATGTTTGATCCCCACTAGACAGGCCCTGTCAGAATCATTGAGACACTGAAAAGCACAGGACTGTTTCCAGCAAGAGGCACCGCCACGTGGCAGATAAAACTCTGATAATTAGACAGCTACCCTGTCATTACACCTCCCGGCATACCACCTCAACGGGCGACACGTACATTTCTTCTTGAAACACTGAGAACCTCACATTACCAAATAGTACCCAGCCAGCAAGGGACTAACTTATAGGCATAGCATGGGTCTGACACCATCCATCTAATAGTTATCTCAGAACCAAATGAGAGATTAAAAGACAACTGCTGCCATCTACACCACAGCAACTGAGAACTGAAAGTCTGTGCATGGTGTTATAACCGGTGGCTCGTTGTCACCTTCTCCGTTGATCTAAGTAGAAAGTGGCCAGCCCAGAGTCGCCACATCATCCAAAGCCCTCTCAGCCCCACATCTATTTGGAATTATATCAAAACCCACAACCTATTGCGGTGCATGGAAAAATATCTTAGCAAGATGGGGCGGTCCAAAAACCCTAAGCAGACTTCTAAGAATGACAAAATGCAAATGTCTGAGCCCCCTAACCTTGTATCTCAGGACGACCTACAAGTTACTATGGATGAAACATTCTCACTGTCAACGTCCAACTGTCCCCCCCAGTTGTCAGACCCGATGGACTCTCAACCAGCGCAGGTGACATCAACAATACAGTCTACTCACCATCCGCTGACTTCAAAAACATTGTGTCAGAAGTTGCAAAACAGATCTCTGCCGACCTACAAACCTCACTCATGGCGTCTGTGGCGAAAATGATAGCACAAGTTAAAACTGACGTGACCCATCACGCCGAAATGCTAGATGGACACGACGTACAGATCCAGACCCTCACGGCTAACGTGGACATGACACGCTCGCAAATTAGTGATCTCATCCAGGAAAACCAGAGGCTGAGTGATAAGCTGGAAGACCTGGAAAATAGGTCTAGATGAAGTAATCTGCGAATTCTAGATAGCTCCGAAGCTATACCCCCTAAAGAACTGGCATTGTGGTGTGAAAAAGAACTACCTAAGGCCTTAGGACTTCCACACTTCTGCAAAGTGGAGCGAGCGCATTGGCTAGGCCCTGACCTCCGAAGTGGGGATAGATCTAGACGAGGAGACGGCATCCCATCTGCATTGAGAGAAAGGCCTCGCCAAATAATTGTAAAGTTGCAATACTGAGAGCTTTCAAGCGACTGAAATCAGATCTTATCTTCAAAGGACGGAAAGTACTCAGATTTGAAGACTGGCAAAAAAAGGAGAAGGGCCTTCTCCTCCATATGCTCACAGCTTTTCAGCCAGCAAATAAAATTTGCATTACTGTACTCTGCTACTCTCAAAAATGGAAATCTACTTACCAGACACCATCTGCAGCTCAACATTACTTAAATGAGAGACTCCAAGCCCCCTCTAGATCCCCCTCGCCCTCAGTATCAGAACGTTCCATTTCTCCACTGGGATTTGATACTGCCAGCAGAAATAACCTCAGACGACACCTGCACCTCCCGACCATCTAGACCCATAAGCCCGAAAGAACAACGCAGGAGACAATTTTCAAGAATGGTCACTTGACTTTGGATTCCCTGGCCCTAATTTTGACTGTCTCGGTCTGGACCTCAGCGGGTCTACCCGACTGCTGTTATACCGACAAACAGGAACTATATCATACTTATCTTGAAAATGAGGTATTTTCGTTAAGCCGGACTTGCTGTTTAAATATTATATACTCAAATATGCCTTAACTTTAAGGGGATGCGCTTATTAACCTTCCACCCTCCCCTTCTCTTCTTTTTTTTTTGTCTCTCTCTATTCCATCACTCTCTCTTTCTATTCGCACCGGGGCGGCCTCCCATGGGTCGACCACTCCTGCGCTCATTCCGCTGGAGGGGATGACCTGATGGGGTATACGCGCAGATAACTCTTTCACATGGTATACTCGACACCTAGATATATGTACGCTACCGCATTATAGGTTGCTCTGTTTGTAGCGATACCATTCTGCTTCTTTTCTTTTCTTTCCTGAGATAGGCAAACTATTATTGTTTCCCTGCTGTCTCGGCGAGGAGACAGAAGTTGTGATTTCTAAACAATATTAATATTTCATAGTTTCATAGTTTGTAAGGCTAAAAAAAGACAAGTCGTCCATCTAGTTCAGCCTGTTGTGCTAAGGTGTTGATCCAGAGGAAGGCAAAAACCCCCAATGAGGTAGAAGCCAATTGTCCTCATTTTAGGGAAAAATTGCTTCCTGACTCCAATCTGGCAATCAGAAAAATCCCTGGATCAATGACCCCTCTCCTGAATCCTAGTCACTGTAACATGTTATATTATGACGCTCCAGAAATGCATCCAAACCCTTTTTGAACACTGTTATTGAATTCACCATGACAAGTCCCTCGGGCAGAGAATTCCATAGTCTCACTGCTCTTACAGTAAAGAATCCCTTTCTATGTTTATGTAGAAACTTTCGTTCCTCAAGACGTAGAGGATGCCCCTTGTTCTAGATTACAGTCCGGTGTATAAATAAATCTTGGAGAGATCTCTATATTGACCTTTGATGTATTTAAACATATTTATTATGTCCCCCCGAAGCCTTCTTTTCTCTAAACTAAATATTTTATGTTTAGCATTCCATGCGGAAAAAAAGTTCAATTGCACAGTTTGCTGAGGAGGTCTTAGTATAGATACTCCTCCTTAGAGTGCTATTGGCCTTAGGGCCTAGTGTTTTTGTTTTAGTTTTAACATTACTGTTTTATCCACCAGGAAACTAAAAGTTAGAGAGTAGTAGTCATTCCAATGAAGCTAGTCACATGGAACGTTAAGGGGCTCAGATCACCAAGTAAGCGCAAAATGGTATTGAGACAACTAAAACGCCTCAATGCGGATATAGCCTTTTTGCAAGAAACGCACTTATTAGATGGCGACATTGCCAGGATGAAAGGGACTTGGGTGGGACATGTATTTGGTTCGCCGGCAGTAGACCACAAAGCGGGAGTACTAATTCTGATAGGAAAACACCTCAGTGTGTCCAATGTGCAGCATGAAAATGACAAAGAGGGGCGATGGGTCAATGTCAGGCTTAGAATCTCTGAGGAGCTGTTCTCCTTCCACAATATCTATGGGCCGAATATGAGGGGAGCCAGATTCCTTAAACATCTAGAGCAGCAAGATGACAGCGCCTTTAAAGTGGTCGCTGGAGACTTCAACTCTGTTATATCCCAATTAGAAGACACCAGGAGAGAGATCTCTCCACAACAGCGCCCCACTCAGAGAGTCCCCCCTCCTAGCTAGATTCATACACAATCTTAATCTTCATGACCTATGGAGATTACTTCACCCCGAGGGCAGGGAATTTTTGTTTTATTCACACCCCCATAAGATGTGGTCTAGACTAGACTACATTCTCATCTCGCACAATCTACTGACAAGAGTGGAGGGGGCAGAGATTGAGGATACGATCATCTCAGATCATTCCCCGATCTCAGCTTGTCTCCTGGATAATACCCCACGGGGGTCTGATTATATATGGAAGTTCCCCTCTTACCTCACTAGGGATGAGGAGTTCTGCTCAACACTACAAGGATGGTGGCAAGAATTCCACTATTATAATGAAGCTCATTTAAATTCCCCGCAGTTGTACTGGGACACCGCTAAAGTGGTCCTGAGGGGCAAGTTGATAGCGCATGTCTCTAGGTTTAAAAAGTTGATAACAGACAAGATAGAAACCCTAAGTGCAAGCACTAGCTGACACTTATAAATTTCTGCCAGCTGCTGGGTACGTTGAGATGTTTATGAAAGTGGCGCACAATGCCTATCTTACACCGATTAGGGGGAATCGCATGGGCAGGTTCCAAAATGACAATTGCTTCAAGTGTGGATCGCCAGCAGCGGACCTATATCATTGCCTATGGGACTGCCCCTTGATACGGGAATTTTGGCTCTATATAACAGAGTTTATGAACCAATCCCTAAACGTGTCATTTGTTGCTAGTTCTTCATGGGCGCTGTTTGGTATTGTGAAACGAGAGGGACAAGAAACAACCAGGCGGGTAAAAAGGATACTACACGTTGTGGCAGCACGCAAAGCTATCTTGCAGGTATGGCTTCAGCCCATGAGTCCCACTCTGGACTTATTTAAAAGTAAACTTGATTTCCTAATGCGCATGGACTGGGTAGAGGCCGCCTTGCAGAAAGAAAAAAGGGTGAGGAAGTTCTTTGAGTTATGGGAAGGATACATAAACACATTGCCGACGGATACTAAGGGTAATATAAAGCGCTGTTTTGAGCCAACTTTATGGTATCAGGGTAGGCAACTGGCGGGTGCTGATCCAATAGATTTGCCGACAGAAGGTGGTTCTTAAGAGAGAATTATAGGCTTCACTGGAATCTGCTCGTAGAAGGTACAAAAATTATAGATACTGGGATGGTAATATAGTGGCCTGCGGGAGCAAACGCGCCCGTTACATGTACTGGCGGGGAAGGGGGGAGCCGCGCACCTGAGCTAATGTTATAAAAAAAAAGGGAAATGAGACACACCGCAGACTTAGAAGTTTATAGGATTTGATTTATTGTTGTTTTTACACAGTTGTAACTGAGCTGTAATGATACTGGTAATTTGATATGCAAAAAAAACTGTGTAATGTTTACTATGTGTTTTTATTTGTTAGGAATTAGCAATAACAGAAAAAGAAGAAAATAGCATTGTCCTTGGCTAAATGATCGTAATTGTATTTTTGATATAATATTTGTACTGGAAAGATTTTATGATACTATTTGTAACTGCTGCTTCCATTTTGTATGTGTCAAGGACTGATGTTAATAAAAACAATTTGGAAAAAAAAAAAAAGAAACCCTAAGTGCAGCACTGTGGACTGCCTATAATTCCTTCTTAATAGCCCCCTCAGATGCGAGCAAAGCCCAGTGGACCACAGCTAAACATGACTATGAGACCTGGTTAGAGAAAAGAGAATTCCAAAAATCAACCAAATCAGAAGCAGCTTTGTTCCGCTATGGCAACAAACCGGGGAGGCTTCTGGCAAGATTTGCCAAAGGACAACACCCCCCAGCTGTGGTGCCAGCTTTAAAAAACTGAACGGGAATCCTCAAACGTAAAGGGGAAGAGGTAGTTGAGATCTTCCGATCCTCTTATAAAGACCTGTATACAGATAAAAAGTTAGATAAAGAGTCCTCTAAAAACTGGCTGCAAAATATAGAACTACTGGGCCTCTCCGAAGAGGAAGTTGCAGCTCTTGGCTCCCCGATAACAGCTCCCGAAATTGAGACCGCCATCTCTAAATTAAAAAATAACACATCCCCCAGCCCGGACGGATATACGGGAGAATTCTTCAAATCCTTGCAATCTCAAATTTCCCTAACCCTCCTGACACTATATAATTCTTATTTATCAGGAAACTTGATCCCCTCTGCCATGAACACAGCCCATATTAAAATTATTCCTAAGGCTGGAAAGGATCCCACACTACCAACATCCTATTGCCCTACATCCCTAATAAATGTTGATTTAAAACTCCTTGCTAAAATCATGGCGGACCGCCTTGCCCAGTTCATCCCGAAGCTTATCGGTAGACACCAGGTAGGATTTGTACAGGGTAGATCAGCCGTAGCTAATATACGGAAAGTCCTACTAGTTTTAAACTAGGTTAAAAAGTGTCTTCACGGTCATCCCTTCTCACTGTAGACGCTGAGAAAGCTTTTGATAGGGTGGATTGGGGTTGGCTTGAGAACGTTTTGGATAAAATAGGACTCACAGGCCCCTTCCGAACATTTCTGAGAGCTCTATATAGTGCCCTGGAGGCCAGAATTAGTGTTCCAGGATTAGTCTCAAAACCCTTCACTCTACAAAGAGGGACGAGACAAGGCTGCCCTCTATCGCCCTATCTTTTTAATTTAACGATTGAACCCTTGGCCAAATCCCTGACCTCCTCTGCTGTCTTTGAAGGCATTAAAATACAGAACCAAGAAATAAAGATGGCACTCTTTGCCGACGATATTATATTTTTTCTTAAAAACCCTGATCGTGATCTCCCTGCCCTATTCCAAGAGCTCAGGACATATAGAAGCTACGCAGGATTCCATGTTAATGAAACCAAATCTGAAATCCTGCGGATCTCACAAACCTCGAAACCAATATCCTTCGAACAACACGGTATCTCGCTCCTAACTCCCCCGGCCTCGATCAAATATCTGGGGATACATATCGGTCGATCTCCAGCTACAATTTATAACTTAAACTACCCCCCTCTAATTTTAAAAATTATCAGAGAACTGGAAAGATGGTCCACTTTGCCTCTTACACTTCTGGCACGTGCCCATCTTGTCCGGATGATGAGTTTCTCTAAACTGCTATACCCGCTCCAAACCATACCGCTATTACTAAAACACTCCGATGTAAACATTATTCAGAAAAGCTTCACCAGTTTTTTATGGGCCTGCAACAGACCAAGGATCGCAGCCAAAAAGCTTATGCTCCCTAGATCGCTGGGTGGAATAAACATGGCAGATATCCGCAAATATAATCTAGCCTGCACTTTGCGACATTGCCTCGATTGGTTAAAGAATACTTCGTATTACTCTAACACTGACTTAGAAGCGCTGATAGTTGCCCCGTGGAGTTTACCGGCTCTCTTGCATACCAAATATACCAAGATACCTCCAGATATTAGATCCAGTATTCTCATGAGAGACACTATTGCCACTTGGAAAATATGTTGCAAGTTATTTGGACTCCCCGCTATATTGAGCAAACACATGCCCCTAGTTGGTCACCCTGAATTCCCACAGGGCCTAAACAACAAACACCTTGCTCAATGGAAAACTCAGGGAATAGAGAATGTTGGCCATCTGATATGTCAGACTAGAAACTCTTATCTTTCCTCGGTGGAGTTGCAGCAGCTCTATAGACTGCCCAGTTCACACTTTCTTACCTACGCTCAGGTTATGGGTTTCCGGAACGCAAGAGTGTTGCAGATAAGACGAGAATGCATTACTAATTCTTTTGACGAAATTGTGAGCCCTCCGTCCAGCCGACATTCCCTATCTATACTCTATGCCAAAATCCGAAGCTCAGACTTCCATGACAGAGAGAGCACCCTATTTTCCAGGTGGGAAAAAGAGCTTCCAAATCTGGGCATACCTCAAATTATTTTAGAAGGGTGGAATAAGCTAAATAAAGCAGTCATTAGTGAAAAATGTAGAGAGACCCACTTTCGCTTCATCCATCATGCAATATACGGCTTCTATATACCCCCGCATTCACAGGCTCCTCAATGTAAAGTGGCTTGTCCTAAATGCAGTTTACAGAAATCAGATATGATCCATGGCTTATGGCACTGTCCTGATTCCCAAATGTTTTGGACACAACTCCATTCTATTTTAAAACAGAAGTGGGACATTTCGTGCCCTCTATCCCTGAAGGTCTTCCTGTGTCATGATTTTTCAGGGATTGATAAGCACCACAATCTGCTACACATAACCTTGTTGGCTGCTAAGAGAACCCTGTTAAATCAGTGGCTAGATAAACTTCCAGGGATGGGAGAGGTATGGGCGCAGGTGAAACATTACTTTAATATGGAACGGAAGGAGGTAGAACTTGCTAAAGAATCTCGCGCAAAACCCTTCTTTAAACAATAGACCCTTATATAGTGAACTTCTTATAGGGAGCGGAAATCAGAGCTATAGTATATCCTTTCAGGTTAACTAAATGGTACCTAGAAGGAGATCTAGCTGGGTCTTTGGGGAGGTTGAGGCTAGATCGACAAAGTCGCCTTTGATAGAGCTGCTATTCGAGTGGATTGATTCACTTCACTTGAGAAGACTGGCTAAAATCTTTGACACTACTTCGATATTGCTAATGTGAGGCTGGTGTGACTAAGCATCTCCGCTCTAAACTATATATAGCCCATCTTTCCTGAGTTGGTGGATCTTAGGGTAAAGCTTTTTCTTACTCTTTAAAGTTAATGAATTTCTAACCTGTCATTTGTAATTAAGGAAACATACTCGGTTGATGTATTGTTTATTCTGACGTGAGCCATTACTAAAATACCAGAAACATAACTGTGTTTTAACTGAACTTGTACTAGTACATGTTGTACTTCCTTTTGATTGTTATAATGTCACCATTGTTAAAAAATGATGTTTATACTTGTTCTTGATTACATATTTGAAAACGTAATAAACACATTAAAAAAAAATGAGAATGCTTGGGCTGGGGGGGAAATGTTTGCAAGTGGGTAAGCAACTGGTTCAGTGATAGAAAACAAAGGGTGGTAATTAATAGTACATACTCGGACTGGATTCCTGCTACTAGTTGGGTACCAGAGGGGTCAGTATTGAGCCCTAATCTCTTTAAAATATTTATCAATACCCTTACACAAGGATTGCACAGCAGAATATCAATCTTTCAAGATAATACTAAGCTCTATAAAGTAATCAACACAACAGAGGATAATGTTTTATTACAAAGGGATCTGGATAAGTTGGAGGACTAGGCAGAGAAGTAGCAGATGAGATTTAACTTGGATAAATGCAAGGTTATGAAAATTACTTGCTAAATAGAAAAACATTGGCTAAAAGTGACATGGAATAGGACTTGGGAATCTTAGTGGACAGTAAACTTAAATGTAGCAGCCAGTGTCAGGCAGCAGCTTCCAGGGCAAATAGGATCATGGGGTGTATTAAAAGGGGCATAGAGGCACACAATGAGAACTTCTCCCATTTTACAAGTCACTGATGAGACCATGCATCTAACATTGTGTACATTTTTGGGCGCCAGTGCACAGGAAAGACATGGTAGAGCTTTAACAGGTTCAGAGGCGAGAAACAAAAGTAATAAAAGTACTGCGTGGATTCCAATATCCTAAAAGATTAGCAAGATCAGGTTTATTTAGTTTAGAGAAAACACGGCTTCACAATAAATATATCTACATATAAATATATCAAAGGTCAATATAGAGATTTTCCCAAGATCTTTTTATACCCAAAACTGTATCTAGAACAAGAGGGCATCCTCTGTGTCTTGAGGAAAGAAAGTTTCTACATAAACACAAGGAATTCTTGATTGTAAGAGCATAGAATACCTCTCCTTGGGTAGATCCACCAATAAATTGGTTGGTGTCAGGATTTATGCACCTTACGCACCTCACTGGCTTTTTTGCATAAAGTAAAGGCTTATGGGAAAAGAGCTGGGTGGCGGCACAGCACCCTCTACAGGATGTAGTTATCCTCAATTCACATGCAGCACAGAAGAGCAATGCAATGTGAATAGAACTTAAGCCAAACCAGTTAAGGTAATCTACAGACAGCTGTTTTGGGGTATTTGCAGCTCTTTAGTGCAGAGTAGAACTTTCTAGTTGGCTGGGTGAGAGGCAAGTGTGACTTAGAAGAGGGCAATATCTCTCCTTCGGGAAAGCCCCCAATAAATTGGTTGGAGTGAGGATTTATGTAGCTCTTGCACCTCACTGGCTTTTTGCATACAATAACGGCTTATTGACAAAGAGGGTGCTGTGGAGCTCTTCAGCTCTTTTCCCATAAGCCTTTACTTTTTGCAAAAAAGCCAGTGAGTTTAAGGAGCCCCCAGTCTTCACCAAAGCCCACCAAAAGGAAGGCTAGACTTGGCTGTAGGGAACTACGAGGTTGCTATCCTTGACCTGGTCACCCGTGGTGGCAGCTGATGTGCAGAAGAGGTACCAAAATTAAAATTTTATATCTTTATGTTTGAAGCGTGAAATGTGGCAAAAGGTTGAAAAGTTCAAGGGGACCAAATACTTTCACAAGGCACTGTATCATGAGGAAGGAGATTACATTGGTTTGAAGTGAGTGTGCCAGCATCATAAAAAGGATAAGTGAATTAGGATTTCCCATGTCTAATATATTTAATGAGGTCAATCACCTTTAACCAAAAAAGGTTGTATATGGGAACAGATGTGGGTCACAGTTTGTATCTCTTAAAATAAAGGAACAACAAATAAAGCAAGGAATTCTATACAATCTTGATAGTCCTTGATAATTTAGCTCCTATACTTCAGAGGAAATGGAAGATCAATGACAGGGTGTAATAGGTAATGAATGAAAGTCCTATGTACAGCAGTAAAAATAGTACTGCAGTATGTAGGACAAGGAAGTGATCTCCCTAGTGGTTAAGTATCCTAGGGGGACAAAATAAAAAAAGTAAAAAAATAAATAAATCTTAAAAGTTTAAATCACCCCCTTTTGCAGTTTTACACATAAAAACGGAAAATAGTTACACATAACTGGTATCACCATGTCCGTAAAAGTCTGATCTATTGAAATATACATTGAACACCGTAGAAGAAAAAAAAATCCAGACGCCAAAATTGTTTTTTTTGGTCATTTCATATCCGAAAAGATTGGAATAAAAAGTACTCAAAAAGTCGCATCTATCCCAAAATGGTACCAATAAAAACTACACTTCAGCTCACTTTTTTGCTTACTTTTTTTTTTTTCTTATATTCCCCCTCTAAAAGCTAGATGCGTGTAATAGTCCGGTGCGTCTTATATTCCAAAAAATACACGAATCTGTTTAGATTCAGAGCTTATTTATGTTTAATATAAAAACCACAATGTATTATAGCTTAGATATGGCTCAATATTGAGAATCCCCTGAAAGGCAAGAGAATAGAACATATAGAAGTTTGGAAAAATTGGGATTGACCTTTACAGATGTGAGAGATTGATCTGGCATAAAAAGCTTTGTTTGGTGAATGCCCGAACTGCACACTAGTACAGTAGTTTGAGTCCCCAGAGGTAATGCCAACACTTAACATCCACGGTAGAGTACATAGTCGGCACTTTATACAACACATTCTCTTATTGAGCCAAAGTTTAGAAGTGCCAAGCTCCCTTCAGATTTTACTTTAGTGAGACTAGTACAGACAAGTCTTGGTTTCGCCTGGGCCCAGACAGCTTGTTGATAAGAGGAACAAAAGGAAGAGGGTAAGAAATGTGGAACAATTTAAAATATGTATAAGAGAAGTGGAAAGATGTTTATTTTAAGGATATTAATCCTACCAAACCAGGAGAAGTCTCATCTCTTCCACTTTAATAAGTCCCGTCTAATACGAGCCAATAAAGGATCAAAATTAAGATAATATACTGAAGAGAGGTCAGCTGATATGTTCAATATTCAAGATAGGTCAGCCAATATGTTCAATAATCAAGATATTTGAAGGAAGTACTGCCCAGAAGAAAGAAAAATAGTTTCATATTTGAGAGACTGTAACAGCAAAGATTCAAAGACCACAAATACAGATTGCAGTTCTATATATTTGCTAGAAAGACATACTAGCAGATCATCCACAAAGTCAAGCATTTAATATGTGTATCTCCAACTAAAATCCCTTTGTAAAGCCTGTAAGAAATGCTCAAAGTGGGACAGCCTGTCTTGTACCATAAGGGCAAGAATTTTGTGAAACATAACAGGAACCAGTTCCATAAGTTTTAGCATTTGTTCTAGGCAGATCCATTTTACTTGATCGAAAAAGTAGCATAAAAGGGTCTGGCAATGAGGTTGGCCTAATGAATAATAGAGAAAGGCGAGTGTGTTATCTCCAGCTTCCCCTAATGGCCAAGATGAATTAGGTCGCCCTCAATTCCTTACATGCTCATCTTGGCATATAATTTTAATTCCATATTATTGAGCAATATCAGATGACTGGCAAGGCAAGGGGTCCTATAGTTCCTTTTTTTGAGGGTAGTTTATTTTAATATCATTTTTGAAGAAACTGGCAAAATGTTCTCTATGTTGTCAGGTCAGCCCTAGTTTATTCCACTAAGCAAATCAGCAGGTTTTCTTGTTTAGGACAAGATGGGGAAAAATAAAATTAGAAAATATATTTGAAAAAACAATTCTAGAACTTCATCTTTCCTTTGGTACTATTGTGTCTCGAAACGCAGCTGCAGTAAGAGCCTACCTCTAGCTGCAATGCAGCATGATATTAACTTTATGCTGGATTTTTACATAGTTGTAAAACGAACAGCTTTGAAAAAAAATCCTGCAGACTTGTAGACCCTGTTTATATTAGCATTTACTACTACTTTAGGGTGCCTTTAACTACACAGAACACCCTCTAGAACAGGTCTGCACAACATGCGGCCCAGCAAAAAGTTTCTGCCAAACTGCAAAGAGATTTGGGCCTCGCCAACTCCGTCCAGCCTGGTGTGGGGCGATCCTGCAAGTCTACGCTAATAAAATAAAGTATACTCTAGAACCAGCTCTGCTATTATAAACAAAGACTTATTTTACATGAAAATACATATAAGCACAGTACCTAAACGGCTTCTACTACAGTGGTCCAATGAAAACAGACCTATATTATCAAGATCCTTCGGGATTTAAATTTATTGTCCTACAACTGATTTAACCGAAGGTCTGCAATTGGGATTAATATGCCTTCAAATCCTCAACTTGTATATACACAGAAATTGTCAAATAGAGAAAGGTCAAATCTGTTTTACCTGAGAGCTTTCCAAATCAGATTTTAATTGGCTGTTTCGTGCACTATGAAGACAAATCGATAACAAAGCTTCAAATAGTTTCCCAGCTCCATACGACCAGTTCTGAGCATCATTCTGGCAAGCAGACAACACATTTGAGTTGTCATCCGTAGAATCAGAAGGCTGCAGCTGAGGACACATATTATAGACAGAATCTTGGCTGTGGATTAAAGCTTCCTTCTTCTCATAAGACTCCATACCAACATTTTCACCCTGAAATTGGTTTACATTTTCTGAATGTAATGACTTGAGTGTATCTACTCCAAAATCTTTAAACCTGGGAAAGTTATTGATCATCATGTGAACAAGTTTATAACACATATCAAAGCCACCAATTTTGTAAAATTGCTTCTGGAACACTGAACTTTTTAAGTAAAGCCAGTAACACATAGACCAAATGTCTGCCGCGTGGTTCATTTGCTGTGGTGAAGGCATGAACAAGCTTTCAGCATTTAACTTTGGTAAAATGGTTAGTGGTTCACTTGCTGTGCTGTCATAACCAGAGGTGTCTTCTGATTCATTGACTGAATCAAGATCAGACTCTGCATCTTTGCTCACAGTGAGAAATGCCAAACAGAGAAATAGATTTATTGTGTTTATCTTCTGGTCAATATCCTTTCTTTTCTTTGGACAGGTATCTTTCAGAACCCCGTAGTACTTACTCAAACTTTGTGAAACATTTACGCATTCATGAGTCTTTAAAAGATGAACAGAAAAAGTGGAGGTAAGTGTGTTGGCATCGCTGGCACCAACATCTGCAGTTTTTGCTAAAAGGTCAGCTTTTTGCTCTCCAAAGCAAATAAGAGTCTGAAATACTCTTAAACAAAAACATCTCAGTGGATCCAAATAATTAAGTTCAGTAACTTGACTTAATCCATTTAAATTTAAGAAGGATTCTCGGATTACCCTATGATGTAAAAAAGAAAAAAAAAGGTTCAATTAGTTTATATTACCTCAATCACAAAAACAACACATTTACATATTGTTTATAACATTAAATCCAGGACCATACCACTGATTTTTTTTCCATGGAGGTTTATTCTGTTTGCTGCAATAAATGTTAGGCTATGGCTACACTGCATCAACAAAACAACGCCCAAAAACTGACGTCTTTTTCTGATGCACGACCGTGGTTTTTGGCATGTTTTGCGCAAAAACCGCAGTCACTTCTCATTTATTTTACGTCACCCATACTATTGTATTGTATGGGAAGACGCTGAAAAAAAACTAAAAATGCCGGTGTATTATACAACATATATCATACGCTGGTGCCGAAAGACCATCGTAGAAAAGACTAGCTGTGGAGATTACAGCTTTTCTACTGTAGTCTATGGGGCTGCATGAACAATTGTAATTTCGGCGCTTTTAAAATCCTAAAAGCATCAAAAATACGATCGTAAAGCTATGCAGTGTAAACATAGCCTTAATCCATAGCTTGTTAACTTGAAGCAGTTTCTGAGCAGAATTCACATCATTAAGTGACATGTCATTGTTTTTCCCCCACAGTGTAGATTTACAAATCTGTACTGCCTTGTGAAACATACCTTATGTACATGTTCCTTATGTAGTACAATGCAAACAAAGTTTTTCTCTGCTAAAGTATAATGTGTCATTGATAGCTTGACCATTGACTGGCACCTTCATTAGCCAATGGGTATGCAGCAAAGAAAATACTTTAAATATCTACCAAAGCAGTTGACAATCCTAGTCCCTTATGTGGTCTACCAAGTGGTTCATGCCAGTGCTGCTCAGTGGTGAAGCTGTCAAGCTTTGGCTATGGTCTAGTAAAAGTCCCTAAGGGATTCGTGGATTTTCATATTCTGTTAAGCAACACTTTTTGGAACATGCAAAGGTCAGACTGTCCAAAGGCTGCTTTTACAGATGTTTAATGTAGTTTTACATCTTTCATATTTTACAGTTAATAAAAAGTTGAGCATATTTGAAAATACCATATGCTTTACCATTTCTACAAGCTCACGGTGTTTTAGGGTATGGCCACACAGCATAGATAGAATACTGGACTGTTTCTGATTAAATAATCCAATCAGTATTTAATTATTTTCTAAACAGCTAGAGGAACGGATTCTCGTCACGGTTTGTGGATTCAGATGTCCCACTCAGCATTGAACAGTATGTTTTCTGCCCTAAATCCAGGCTTAAGAACGTGCATGTTTGGGTTAGTTCACACGGCATGGTGTTTGTCTGTTTTTAAGACTGTTTTCGGATTTTGAAATCTGAAAAAAAGCAACTGTCAAATGTCCATCCAATTCAGACTATTGTGCTATAGTGTTGATCCAGAACAAAAACCCTCATGAGGTAAAGGCCAAATGTCCTCATTTTAGGGAAAAAATCCTTCCTGACTACAATCTGGCAATCTGAATAAATCCCTGGATCAACGACCCTTCTCCAGAGTCCTAGTCACTATAACTTGTTATATTATTCCGCTTTAGGGTGGAAAATGTACTTTTAAACATTTAAGACGACATCCAAATCCGCGGCTAGAAACAGTCCCCCTAACCGTTCAAAAAATGATAAAACACTGGTTGGATTCTTTAATCAAAATCCAACCAGTATTTCATCTATGCCGTGTGACCATACCCTTCCAAGTTTTTTTAGAATGTTTTCTGATTTGAAATTGGACTGTCCGGGCTGTGTAGACTGAAGCACCATGCTGGACATGTGGACTTACACTAGAACTTTTATGCTTATTACTGAATTTATTAACAGGTTTGTGATTAAATTCTCTCCCATGTAGTGTAATTCTCTGCTTCTTTTTTGGGTTAACCTGTTCAAGTCTAGAGTATTTTGGGCATTCAGGACAAGACAGTTTTTCAGATTTATTTTAACCTCTAACACTGTATTTAACAAAGGTTACTATTTTTTATACAATATGATTAGGATATAGTCTTAAAACTAGTAAAAACATATGTTTTTTTAATTCTAGTAAATCGAATCACTCATCATGTAACATTACTGTTATACAATATTTGTCCACCAGTGTCCAGCATTAATTTTCATATTATAATTTATCTGTCTCTGGAACTACACAGAATCCCAATTTAATTCTGTCATTCCTTAATATAGCCCTAATGTTTTCCCTAGTGCAGTCAAGAAGTTGTTACATGGCCATCTATAATTGTCATTGTTAAAAGGGTTTTATATTACCTAAAAAAGGGTCTGGGTCTGCTGGTCAGTAAGGATTAAAAAGCAGAACGAGAAAAAGAAAAAAGGAAAAAAAAAAACTCTGATGCCAACTTTTTTCGGCATCTTTGCTCCCAATGCTAAGCACCAATCACATAACATTCATCAGTTACAGGACACTGCAGCCAATAACAGACTTTAAGGCTATGTTCACACGGCTTAATTGCGGGACGTAATTACGGCCCGCAATTACGCCGTGTGGACGGGGGTGGGGCGGGAGCGGGGAAGTAAGCAGGGGGCCGGCACTTCGCCGGCCCATAGACTATCACTGCTAGCGGCGCGTATACGCCGCTAGAAAGTGACAGGTGAATTATCTCCCCGCCCGGCGAATCCGCCGGGCGGGGAGAGGAGACGTAATCCATAGTTCTCTATGAGAACTGTGAATTACCGTAATGAATGGGCCGTTTTCGGCCCGTAATTGGCGCACTTCGGCACGTAATTACGGACCGAAATACGGCCCATTTTAAGCCGTGTGAACATGCCTTAACAGTCTTTTCTTGTATGAACAGCATGTGACTGCTGAAGCTAGTAATTGGTTTTAGGTTATGTTCACGCGGCATAATTGCGGGGCGTAACACTTCGCTAGTAATTGACAGGTCACTTATCTCCCCCCGCGTCGTACTGTGCGAACGGGGAGAAGAGGCGTAATCCATAGTTCTCTATGAGAACTGTGGATTACCATAATGACTGGGACATATCTCGGCCCGTATTAAGCGCAGTACGGTGCGAAATACGGGCTGAAATACGTCCCAATTTAAGCCATGTGAACATAGCCTTAGTGTCACATGACTGATAAATGTGATACATCTTTGGGGAGAACTGTGAACAATGACCGTGCTAAAAAACACATTTGCCAATGGCAAGCTTCAAGGGGTTTTATCATTATATTAAATGGTCTTCAGAATAAAGGGACAGTGAAAAAAAAACAACTTTGCAATTGGATGTCATTTGCAAAGCTGTCTTGTTTTCCCTGTCTCCCTTTACTTCGTTTTCTGTAAACACTGTTCCCCAGTGCCAGTCGGATTCCGCCTACTTTCATTTCATTGGCTGACGGCTCTACTAATTTACATTCTGTCTGGCCCCAGGTAGTATTCACGGGAGCATGCATTCCTGCCTCTCTCACTCAGAATAAGGGACCGGCAACATTTCACTCTGCACAGCCAGTAACACTGCAGCTGCTTCTACAATCAGAAAACAGCAGAATTGTGCTCGGTGCCTAATGCTGCTGTGTATAAACAGAGACCGATCTGTGCTGCTCTGGATGGGTTTATAGAAGAATGGATTCAACTGTAACAAACCTCCAGCTGTGAGAGGAGAAGAGATCAGTGCTCTGAGTTCATAGAAGACTGTCTAGACTGAATGCAGGGCTGTGGTATGTAAAGAAACAGCTCTTACAAAATAAGACCGCATAAGGAGAGGAATGACACAGTGACATATGGACTCAGACAGACGGGGGGGGGAAGAGCAGGGATGTGCTATCCCTTCCCACTGACAAACACACTGACTGGGGAGCGAGCACAAACAGTGAAGGGGGGGATGAAATCCCCCTTCTGTTAAGAAACACCCAGCAGGGAGGGGAAGAAATGCCCATGGATTTGAGGTGCTGAGAAATTGAAAGTACAATGAAACAGATGAATTGATGAAGCGATAAATCCCCTTTAAAACCATTTTCATTTAACAAAAAAATAAACCTTAAACTCTACAACCTTTAGTCAAAGATTCTTTAAAAACCGCTTACCCAATTGTTTAAAATTACATTTATCCAGATCTCTATGATAACTTTTTCGTTTGACCAATCTGGCAAAGTGGATCTAAGTCAGATAAGTAATTAATGTTTATAAATCCTCGGTTGCTTTCACACAGTGCGTTTTTTGACGTGTTTTATGTACAGCATTAATTGCTGTGCCTTCCTGCACAAAAAACGCGTCAAAAACACACCGTGTGAAAGCACCCTTAATAGGCTACTCAGACAGAATGCACTGTGCAATCACCCACAATTGCTATCTACCTCACACAGTAAATAAGTACCCAAACCAAATTTAGAGATACATACAACTAAGCATTCAGCACTTGCCACGCCATTTTCTTATAGGCACTGTTTTATCAACATTGTCTGAGGTAAAGGTAACCCTCACAATCCTGCTCCAGCTGCTGTCTTATTGGGGCATAGTTCACTTGCTAGTGTTAACTACACACTAATACCGTGTTTCTCCGAAAATAAGACACCACCAAAAGTAAGACAGAGTTTTTGTTGAATTCCCCAATATAAGGCTTCCTCCCGAAAATAAGACATCGCGGAAATCATTGTTACAGCTCCCCATACACAAGGCCGTCCCTAAGGGTGGGCAGAGATCATGGGGGGGGGGGGAGGAGCGAAGAGGGGGCGGGTGTTCCCAAGCCCTGCTAACCCCGAGAAACGGCCCGGGGGGATATTGTTTTAGAACCCGAGTGTTGAAGGACCGGTGCAGGGAGGACATGTGACTGTGATGTCAGCACAGGTCCCGAACATCCCAGGACAGGAGACAGAAAGTACATGTAAGCAAGAGAGGGGAGAATAGAGCAATGATACTAACACACACATCTCACAGGATGGCTAATGGGGCATTCTTGAACTTCTAGTTCTACAAGTCCCAGCATTTCACATTTGCCACCCTTTGAGATAAGTCACTGCAGCTGCCATAAAATGTTCTTTACATACATATATCCTATGGTTTGTGACTCTAAACTTTTAGATATATATATATAGATATATACAGATATATATAGATATATACAGATATATATATATATATATATATATATATATATATACATACACACACATATACATACACACACAAACACACACACTAGTATAGCATGCTATAATTTATTGGTGGTAAAATAAGAAATCCCCTGAATATAAGACATAGTGCATCTTTAGGAGCAAAAATTAATATAGGACGCTCATATATAGGATGTTCATTTTCAGTTAACCCTGTTGTAACACACGCTCCATACATCTATGGATATGTCAAGTCTGTGTTCAAATCAGCATCTGCACACCAAATAATCTAGCTACTTATGCGTGTTTCCACCGATGCCTGTCATACCAGCACACTTAATTTGCACAGTTTTGACTGTATCTAGAGTCCGGCGCTTACGCACTTATTGACAGTTATACAATCGTACAGAAAGCCTGTATATCGATAGACCCCTGTAGATCACTTATGGAGTCAAAACACCAGAGTATATACGTCAGCTGCCACCTGTATATACCCTAAGATGTCTGCATTATAATTACAGTCGTACTTAATAGTTCTACAATTTGTAATTCATGTTTGTATATAATTAACATACAATTTTATTGTCCCTCAATATAATTAAATTCCAATGAAGGACACCGATAGACTTACTAGTCTCAAACATCGTGTCGTCTCAGAGATTACTTCAACCACAGGGAGTTATCTGTCTTAGGTTATCTTCTTATTCGAGTGTTCACAAGTGATTTCAGTTCCCCTAACTTATTAATCCAAACTAGTTAAATCATTAGTGAACATCCAAACTTAGTAGCGTGTAGTTCACACTAACAGGTGAACTATGCCTTAATTAGTGTCTGGAGCAGAATTGTGAGGGTTACATTTACCTCAGACAATGTTGCTAAAACAGCACCTACAGTGGGGAAATAAATAGAGATGGGCGAATCGATTCTAAAGAAGTGGAATTCGTTTAGAATTTCAGGAAAACTTCGGTTCGGAACGAATTCGAAGTTTGGGGTACTTCGCGTGAACGAAGTGTGCTTTTGATTGATAAAATGGCTGTGAGCACATGGCGTTACATGGGGCAAAGAACTCTGGGAGGAAGAAGGGCATAGCCTGCATGACATGTGCAGAGATGAAGCCAATCAGAGACCGGTGGGATTCTGTGACGTCACCGCACTATATAAGTCCGGGTGCGACGCTGGGAGCTCATACCGCTCTCACTGTACTGATTAGGGAAGGTGCTGCCACGGCTGCTAATGATATCTCTTACTAAAGAACTCATTTTTATACAGCGATTTTTGGGGGGTGTCACAGCTTGTCTCAGAGACTGCTTCTCTTAACGTTCTAATTCTGATTTTGTGGGGTATTGGAACTGAAGTCCAGTGTGCGTCCAATGCAGCTGCATATACATTTTAATGCTATCTGCTCACAGCACATTGAATATCCAAGGGTTATCTAAGCCTGTTCCTGTTGTATTCATTTAAAGAAACAGCGTTTTTACAATCCAAATACCACTTCATTTTTGGCTGCTCAATTCTTTTGCGCAATTTACATCCAGGGGTTAATTAAGCGTTGTTCTGCTGCTGTGGTGACTAAAAGAAACCGTCTTTTTCACCAGCAAAAAAGACATTTTGCCTGTAGCATAATTCACAACCGAAGGTTAATTACAAGATTTTCTCTTGCTGTGTACCGTAAAATACACGCCATTGTAACAGCTACAAAGCTGGTAGTTTTTGGCTGCACAATTCTTTTGCGAAATTTACATCCAGGGGTTAATTAAGCATTGTTCTGCTGTTGTGGTGACTAAAAGAAACCTCACAAAGTTCTGGTGGTTATATAAGAGGTTAATCGCACCATGCATCACCCATCAGCAGGATTCCTCCATATCCTCTTAGACTATGCAACAAGTAAATGGGTGGATAAATATAAAAGCGTAACATTTATTGCACTATTGAGTGCTCAACCAGAGCAGATACTTGCGTTACCACAACGATTATGCATATGGGCGAAAATGTCCTGGAAAGTCCAGTAGTAGCATTCATGTGCCGCATTCAGGCATAGCGTCTCCTTCCCGGAGCTGGCTGGTGGACAGGCGGGACCAGAAATTGAGCGTACGATGTTTCGGGGAACTCCTCCCCTTTTGTCAAGCACGTAGCACATACGTTCACACTAACTTTATATACACTGTGTCAAGGCAACACAAGTAACAAAAACATTAAAAACTATTACAGAAACACTTTGAAGCTGAGGTTCTCGTTCATACCTAGGGGCGTAAGAGTGTTCATCCTATGTATCCATCTAGCCTCTGCTTGTAATAGGCTAATGTTAACCCCTCACTTCCTTTCACCTCCTGTAGGATACACCAGCGCAACTCTGTGACATAATGATTATATTGGAGAAAGTGTCTAGCTACACTGCTTTCCCCATATCTTTCTCTGTCACCTGCATTTTCAGTCGAGAAGTTGCGCTTGGCTAATCTGATATTAGATCTGTGTTCGTTAAGTCTGATTTTAACACTTCGTGCCGTCTGTCCCACGTATCCTTGCCCACACAGGCATTTTAGCAAATATATTACCGCCTTCGTATTGCATGTATATGCACCCATGAAATATATATTGTCACCATGTGTCGGATGTAGGACATACGGCCCTTTTATAATAGAATTGCAATTTTGACAGTTATGACACGGGTGAGTACCCTTAGACTGAGGGTTAAGAAAGGTCTGTCTCTGTCCTGTAGTACAACGCAATTTACTTGAGACTATTTGATTGCCCACTGTACGTCCCTTTCTATATACAAACAGTGGCTTCTCTTTAAACAATTTCCCATATTTTGTGTCATTGGCCAACATATGCCAGTGTTTCTCAATTGTTTTTTTTAATCATCTTACTATGGGTGTCGTATACACTAGTAAACAGGAACAGCTTTTATATTTATCCACCCATTTACTTGTTGCATAGACTAAAAGAAACCGTCTTTTTCACCGGCAAAAGACACATTTTGCCTGTAGCATAATTCACAACCGAAGGTTAATTACAAGTTTTTCTCTTGCTGTGTAGCGTAAAATACACGCCATTGTAACACGCTACAAAGCTGGTCGTTTTTGGCTGATCCATTCTTTTGCGCAATTTACATCCAAGGGTTAACTAAGTATTTTTCTGCAGTTGTACTCAGTAAAAGAAAATTTGTTTTTTCACCACCACAGAAGAAATTCTGTAGCATAATTATAATAATAATAATAATAATAATCTTTATTTATATAGCGCCAACATATTCCGCAGCACTTTACAATTCATATCCGAAGGTTAATTAAGCCTGTTTGTGCTTCAGTAAAATACACAGTGTTTTTAAACGGCACATACGAGTAAATTTTTCCTGCCCATTCATGGAGCGCAATTTATATCCAAGGGTTACCCAAGTTTCTTAGTGGCTTCATTTGGAATCAAACACAGGGTGTGTATTTATCATATACAGATATCTTCATCAAACAGTGTCTGTACATTTTAGAACAAACAGTATGTCAAACAGAGAGGTGGCAGGCTCTTCACATGCGAGTGGCAGTGGCACAAACATTCCTGGAGCAGGCACAGGTCGCAGCACAGCAAGGGGACGTCGCAGCAGGGGTCACTCGGTGAGGCCACAACTGCCGCTGTCATCTAGCGGCCGTGTGTTGACCAGCAACCCAAGGGTTCTTGATTGGTTGACTAGGTCATCCACTTCCTCCCAGATGACATCTGACAACCCCAGCCAAGAGTCGGTGGGATCGTCAGACACAACCCTTAGTTGGCATGGCCCGGGAGCGGGTCAGCGGCCCTCATCTGTCCTCAACCCGCCTCTGTCCCATCCGGTTCCCTCAGCCAGAGATCTACTATGTGGTCTGGGCTCAGCGCCACTATATAGCGAGGATGAACAATTTGAGGAGGGCAGTCAGCAGCTACTTGGCAGCAAAGAAATGGGGCCAATATCCCCTGCTTCTTGCAGTAGGAGGCAAAGTATAGATGTGGAGAGTGGCATGGGAGGTCATGTGAGGGGTCAGCCTCTGCATACCAAGACCGGTGATGAGGACAGCAGTGACGATGAAACACAAATAGATGATGATGTAGCCGACCGCACTTGGGAGCCGGGTGAAGCAAGGGCTTCATCATCGTCAGGAGAAGAGGGCGTCAGCTTGCGCGTCAGGCAGCGGCGCAGCCAGCAAGTGGGTTGTGTGGCCGTGAGTCAGCAGGGTAGCAGCAGTGTGAGGTCGGGAGCCAAGCGGCCACGGGGTAGAAAACCCGCTTCGCAGGTCCAAGAAAGTAGCGGCACAGGGGCTCAGCGAGGCAGCAGCGGTAGTAGTCACTCAGTGCGGAGCGTTGGTGGTAAAATCAGCTACTTGGCGGTGTGGCAGTTCTTTGCTAAGACACCGGAGGAGCCGAATATGGGTATATGTAGAATCTGTGGGCAGAAAGTGAAGCATAGCCAGGGAGCTAACGTTGGCACCACGGCCCTGCGTCAACACATGCAGCATCACCATCCGGTGGCCTGGGAGAAACGTGGCTCAGATGTGGTGGTCCATCCTGCCGCCGCAGCAGCGGCCAGTGGCACGCATGCCATTGCAGCCAGTCAAGGCTCCACCACCTCTGCAGAAGGGAGCTGTTTCTCTTTGCCATCATCTCCCGGTCCAGATGCTCCTGCTCCTCGCTACTCATGGCGCCAGCAGTCGTTCAGCGAGGCGATTGCAAAGAGACAACAGTATGTGTCCAACCATCCTAAGGTGCAGCAGCTGACCGTGCTCCTGTCCAAGTTGTTGGTACTGCAGTCCCTCCCTTTCCAAATGGTGGACTCTGCACCGTTCAGAGAACTAATGGGTTGTGCCGAGCCGAGATGGAGAGTTCCAAGCTGTAATTTATTTTCCAAAAAGGCAGTACCAGCACTTCATAAATATGTAGAACAGAAAGTGGGCCAGTCCTTGAGCTTATCGGTTTGTTCCAAGGTGCACGGCAGCGCGGACGTCTGGAGCTGTAACTACGGTCAGGGCCAGTACATGTCCTTTACGGCCCATTGGGTGAATGTGCTTCCTGCCCAGGCACACCAACAACTTGGACAAGCGACGCCGCTTCCTCCTCCACGTTGTCAAACTGCGGCTCCTGCGCCAATATCCGCCTCCTCCTCCACCACCACCACCACCACCATCTAAGCCTCCACAAGTACTGCTCCATCATACCACATGTGTAGGGCACAGCGGTGTCACGCAGTTTTACACCTGGCTTGCCTCAGCGAACGAAGTCACACAGGGGAGGAATTGCTCCGCGTCATGCAGCAAGAAATCGCTGTGTGGCGTTCTCCGCGCCAACTGCAAATCGGAAACATGGTGACGGACAATGGGAGTAACATGGTGTCCTCGCTGAACCGAGGAGGGATGGTCCATGCGCCCTGCATGGCGCACGTGTTCAATCTGGTTGTGAAAAGGTTCCTGAAGTCTTCCACCGATCTTCAGAAGATTCTGAAAATGGCCAGGAAACTGTGCATGCACTTCATACATTCCTACAAAGCCAGGAACACCCTCCTCGAGTTGCAGCAGCAGAACGGCCTCCCCCAACACACTCTGATATGCGATGTTTCCACCCGTTGGAATTCCAGCCTGCACATGTTGGACCGACTGTATGAACAGAGAAAGGCCATTAACGATTTTTTGATGATCCAGGAGAAGAGGAGTACTTCTGTGTAACTTTGATGTCAGCCAGTGGCAGCTCATGCGTGACACCTGCCGTTTGTTGAGGCCATTCGAGGAGGCCACGTTATTTGTCAGTCGCCAGGACTACGGGATGAATAACGTCATTCCACTGCTTCATGTCCTGGAACAGATGCTGAAAAATCTGTCTGGGCAGGGGACTGGAGACGTGGCGACTACATCTCGCGGCCACATGAGTCCGGTGGGGACTGAAATGGAGGAGGAGGACGACATTGGAGCAGAAGCATTGTCTGGTGAAATGAGTGGATTTTCTACCCAGGTGACAAGAAAGGAGGAGCAGGAGCAGCTGGAGGAGGTAGATGGAGATGAGGAAGACGAGGCAGATGACCCGCAAGCACCGTGGCAGTATTACCAGTGGAGATGGAGGCAGGGAGCCCCTCAGAGCCACTTGTGCAGATGGCCCGCAGCATGCTGATTTGCCTGGCTAGTGACAGTCGAATAGTCAGCATCCGGCAGAGGGATGACTTCTGGCTCTCCACCCTATTGGACCCTCGCTACCGGTCCAAAATGGGAGCCTTTTTCCCAGCTACTGAGAGGGAGGGCAAACTCAAATACTATAGGGAAATCCTCCATAGTCAGTTGGCCGCTGCCTATGTGCGACATCGTCACTCCTCTGACAAGTCTGACCAGGGAGTTCCTTAGCGCTCACGTACTACTGCCGCTGCTGCTGTGGGAAGGTGGGGGGGTAGGAGCAGTACCAGCTCCATCAGCAGCAACCTAAGTCTGGAGTCACTGATGAGCAGCTTCCTTCACCCGCCTAGTGAGGAGGACAGTCGCCAGCAGCAGAAGGACCTGGAGCAGTCCCTGAACCAACAGCTGGTGGCCTACTTGGACAGCACTCTGCCACCCCAGTTAGAAGATCCGCTGGACTACTGGGCAGACAAACTGGATGTGTGGCCGCAACTTGCCGAGTTTGCAGTGGAGAAGCTGTCCTGCCCGGCCAGTAGTGTGGCTTCAGAGCGGGTGTTCAGTGCGGCGGGGTCCACCGTTACCCCAAGGAGAACCCGCTTGTCCACGGGAAATGTGGAACGACTGACCTTTGTCAAGATGAATCAGGTGTGGATCGGCCAGGATTTCCACACACCAATGCCTTAGGTGTCAGACTACATCAGCCATGACGCCTCACCCAAACTGTGAGAAATGAGTCTGGGTTCAAACTACCTGCCTCAGCCACTATTCTGATGCTGCCACCCGCCTGATGCCACACATCTGCAGACAGTTTCTCCATCTGCCACCAACCATCTATACCAGGGACTGGTAATGCCACCCACCTCCACACTCTGTCGTGCCACTCTATGACCTCATGCTGCTGCTGCTGGTGCCATGACATCCACACTGTCATTGTGCCACTGTGGCCTACTCCTGTTTTTGCCACCTCCAGAATGTCATTTTGCCACTGCCTGACCTCCTGCTGCTGCTACCGTGACCTCCACACTGTGTCATTGTGCCACTCTGTGGCCTACTCCTGTTTTTGCCACCTCCAGAATGTCACTGTGCCACTGCCTGACCTCATGCTGCTGTGGCTGCTGCCGTCACCTCCACACACTGTCACTGATGTTGCCAACTGAGCTCTCCGCTTGTTTTTTTTCCAGCTTTCGCTGCCATGACTTTAGCAGGCTACATTCCCGCTTGAGTTTTTTGGTCAGTTTTGCCCTTTTAAGTGCCCAGGGAATTTTATAGTGAAGCGATTCTAAGAGCGGCGGCAGTAATCTGCGTGTCATACTAAAACACAACATTGTATGAAGACCAAACCAAACTCCCTCTGCATATTTAAGCATGGCACAACGTTCTACAGCACCCTGCAGGCTCTGAGCAGCCTGGAAATAGCTTTTTTTTAAACGCGATTCGTCCTTTAGTAATTTGGACCGAAACAAATTTTGTCGGAAAATTCGGCGAAGTCACCAAATCGAATTTGAGAAATTCGCCCATCTCTAGAAATAAAGTATTTAATCAGCCACCAATTGTGCAAGTTCTCCCACTTAAAAAGATGAGAGGGGCCTATAATTGACATCAAAATGATAAAACAAATTCAGAAAATCAGATCGTCTTATTTGGAAAGAATTTATTTGCAAATTATGGCGGAAAATAAGTATTTGGTCAATAACAATAGTTCATGTTAATACTTTGTTATATATCCTTTGGTGGCAACGACAGAGGTCAAACGTTTTCTGTAAGTTTTCACAAGGTTGGCACACACTGTTGCTGGTATGTTGGCCCATTCCTCCATGAATATCTCCTCTAGAGCAGTGATGTTTTGGGGCTGTTGCTGGGCAACAAGGAATTTCAACTCCCTCCAAAGGTTTTCTATGGGGTTGAGATCTAGAGACTGGCTAGGCCACTCCAGGACCTTGAAATGCTTCTTACGAAGTCACTCATTCGTTGCCCTGGCAGTGTGCTTGGGATCATTGTCATGCTGAAAGACCGAGCCACATTTTATCTTCAATGCCCTTGTTGATGGAAGGAGGTTTGCACTCAAAATCTCACGATACATGGCCCCATTCATTCTTTTATGTACACGGATCAGTCGTCCTGGTCCTTTTGCAGAGAAACAGCCCCAAAGCATGATGTTGCCACCCCAATCCTTCACAGTAGGTATGGTGTTCTTTGGATGCAACTCAGCATTATCTCTTCTCCAAACTTCTACTTTGGTTTTACTTGACCATATGACATTCTCCGAGTACTCTTCTGGATCATCCAAATAACTTCAGATGGGCCCGGACATGTACTGGCTTAATCAAGGGGGCACTTCTGGTACTGCAGGATCTGAGTCTCTGGCGGCATAGTGTGTTACTGATGGTAGCCTTTGCTACATTGGTCCCAGCTCTATGCAGGTCATTCACTAGGTTCCCCCATGTGGTTCTGGGATGACTGCTCACTGTTCTTGTGATCATTTTGACCCCACGGGGTGAGATCTTGCGTGGCGCCCCAGATTGAGGAAGATTATCAGTGGTCTTTTAAGTCTTCAATTTTCTAATTATTGCTCCCACAGTTGATTTCTTCACACCAAGCTGCTTGCCTATTGCAGATTCAGTCTTCCCAGCCTATTGCAGGGCTACAATTTTGTTTCTGGTGCTCTTTGATCTGACTGTTCTTTGGTCTTCAACATAGTGGAGTTTGGAGCGTGACTGAGGTTGTGGATAGGTGTCTTTTAAACTGATAAGTTTCAACAGTTGCCATTACTACAGGTAATGAGTGGAGGACAGAGGAGACTCTTAAAGAAGAAGTTACAGGTCTGTGATAGCCAGAAATCTTGCTTGTTTGTAGGTGACCAAATACTTATTTTCCACCATAATTTGCAAATAAATTCTTTCCAAATCAGACAATATGATTTTCAGGATTTGTTTTCTCATTTTGTCTCTCATAGTTGAGGTCTACCTATGATGTCAATTACAGGCGCCTCTGATCTTTTTAAGTGGGTGAACTTGCACAATTGGTGGCTGACTAAATACTTTTTCCCCCCACTGTACAAGAAAATAGTGTGGCAACTGCTGAATGTTTATTTGTGTCTATCTCTAAGTTTGGTCTGGGTACTCAGTTACTGTGTGAGCTAGATAACAATTGTTTGATCATAGTGGGCGATTACACAGTGCCTGTGTAGCCTATTAACCCCTTCCAGACACACGACATACCGGTACGTCCTAATGTAGAGTACCTTTCCTCAAATGGACGTACTGGTACGTCCTGCACAGTTGTCATAGAGACCAGTATAGAGCAGTGTCTATTGCATCAGTGATCTAAGGCTAGGTCTACACGGCATTGGACAAACTCACTGAAAACCAAAAATTCTAAAAAAATTCGTAGCCACTGCCTTTCTAATGCTGCTGAAAAAAAGTCCATTTTTTTTGGTGCGTTTTGCGGTTTTTTTTCCACTTGTTTTTTTGCAGAAATGCACAGCATTATAATTGCTATGGATTTCTGCCAAAAAACATACGTCTGGCACTTTACTTAGACTCCAATAGTAAATTTTCTGCCTTGCTCTGTCGTCTTTTTTTTCAACGTTTGAAAAAACTACCAGCAAAAAAAAACAAGCAGAAAAAAATTTTCAGTTTGAAACTATAGAACGTTTTTACTATTAAAGTCTACGAGACCTCTTTTCAGTCGCTTTTCAGCGATTTTAGAAATTAAAAAACGCTGAAAAAGCTATAGTTGTATGCAGTGGAGACATAGCCTTTAGGTTATCACTGATACAAATCCCCTATGGGGAAAAGTTTAAAAAAAAAAAAAAAAACTTGAAAAATTTGGTATCAACACATGTATTTGGTATCGACATGTGCGTAATTACCTACCCTATAAATCTGTCCCATTAATTAAACCACACGGTTAACGCCGCAAAAAAAAAAAAAACAATCAGACTTACGATATTTGTTCATCACAGACTTACGATTTTTGTACATCCCACAGCACATAAAATGGAATAAAAAGTGATAAAAAACAAACACCAAAGTGGTACCAATAAAAACATCAATTTATCCCACAAAAAAAAAAAAGCCCTTACACAGCTCTGTATACGGGTAAAATAAAAATAACTTTTTAGCGACAAAAGTGCGATAACTATTAGCAGCAAAATTCGTAAAAAAAAGTATTGTAGCGCCAAAATCTGTAAAAAAACTTATTTTTGGCAACAAAAGCGAGAATTTTGTTAGTGCCAGAATCCGTAAAACGACTACAAGATTACATATAAATGCAGTAATGTGCTTACATGCCCTTTTGTAGGGCGGAGTTACATCCAATGGCTTAATTTATGCATATATTAAAAAACAGACTTGAAGACAGGCAAAAAAAAACAAATCGCGTTTTCTCAGCTGCTTTTGACAGGCAGGGGACAGAAAACTCAGTTTTATGAACTGTATTAATTCATTTTCAGGTGTAGACTTAGAGTATGTTCAAACGATGTACTGCGGCGCAGTACATCGTGTGTTTCGGGAGGTCGCGCAGATCCGCGCGTACTCCCGTGGCGCGGGGGTGGGCGGCCCGGCGCCGCCCCCATAGACATGCACGTAATCGCCGCAAGTAATTGACATGTCACTTATGATCGTATTGTACGAGCGGGGAGAGGAGGTGTAATCCATAGTTCTCTAGGAGAGCTACGGATTAACATAATTACGTGGCGGATTTATCCGCGTCTTAAGCGCAGTATGCCGCGCAATACGTGGCGAAATGCACCCCAAAATAAGCTGTGTAAACATACCCTCATAGTAAGAGGGTGCTAAAGAATCAATGTAACATATGCCCTTCGTATATGCTATACAGTGGCATCCTTAACCATGAGGTCCTTTCGTACAAAAAAAAAAGGGTATAGTTTTAATGTATAGGTTTTTTACTGCACTCCACAGGATTTGTAAAGCTTAGCCTGCATGTGCATTCTATCCACCCAAACCCCTTATGTTTTTAGGTTTTTTTTTTTTTTTTTTTTTTTTATAAAAGGTATAATCAAACATTTATCCACCCAACAGGGGTCAAAGAGGACACCATTTTTTTCCTATTGGACAAGATTTAACCTTATGGATTCATTTAGTAAGTTCACAGTGAGTTTCCCATCGTACACATTTAATGCACATCCCAAATGTGATGTAAATACCCACTTATCTAAAACATTTTATAATGATTATGTAGCATAATTTACACAAAATAAAAATACAAATCACATATACATGGTGAGCATGATCTGGCAACCAAAAAACAAACAAAAATAATCACTAACCTGGATTTCAGCAACTCTGGTAAGCTTTTTAAATAAACTTTAAGAACTTCGAGTAAACATGATTTCTGGTCGATGCAAGGCTGCCTTGACAACACAGAAATGCCAGACTGTTGGAAGTGATGAACCATTTCAACCCCGCTTTGCAGAATTCTTTGAAAAATAACAGTATACAATTTCCGCTGAATGACTGCATTTCCTTCTTGAATTAAATGGCAAATGTGACTAGAAATTTGCAAGCTACGTTGCAAGTCATTGCTGAACACAAGTTCGAGATAAGCTTCTAACGAATCCCATTTCCACATCATATCCTCAGATCCTCCAGATGGTAAAACCCCTTGCAATCTGTAAGACATACCGACCCAACCTGTGACGGCAGGTGCTTCAGCTTGCCTTTGAAATGCATCCTGTAACTCTGTTAAATGATCGTTGTCTATTACACACATGTTACAAGAAGCTTGTTTCAGAACACTTGATATTTTGCCTCCACCCATTTGATTTAGTAAAAAATCCGCAAGGATACTTAGTATGTGATGCTGAACATTTTTTAAGGTATCCATTTTAAAAGCATAAAGAAGTGGTGTCATAATGGATAAAGGATCCATGCAACAACAGATCCCAGCATTCTGAATTCCTACGAGAATCTGCAAGCTTGTAGTAGTCATTGAAACTCTCTGAAGTAAACGCAAACAGTGATGTGAACACACGGCTATGCAACAACTTCTCTCAGGATAGTATGTTTCTTCAGACATACTTTCATCAAGATCCTCATTCTTGAACAGAGAAATAGGAAGGCCCGATAGGTCTCTGTGGTGATGCATGAAGTGTGAGAACTCGCATCTCCGATGCCTTTTTCTTGTACACATTGATTGATGAAGCTGTTCAGACTTAACCTTTTTCACTACACTGACAATTTTTAATACACTGTTGATAATAACCAGCACATGGCCAGAAGCCTGTGAATGCAGATTCTCATTTTGTAGACATAAAAGTTCCATCTGAAGGACTGCATTTTCAAAGAGATCAAAGCCACTGTAGAGTATAAAGTCATGCAAAAGTTCTATACATTGACTAAAATAAAAAGGGTTTGGTGCTGCACACTTAAGACATGAGAGTATAATTTTAAAAACTCCTTCAAGAAGATTAGGAATAAAAAAAGCTTGGTGTTGACAGCTATTCAAATTTTTGTCATCCAAAGTGTCTTTTATTTGTTGTTGTGGGACTAGCTTTACATTTGAATAGGATTTGAGTTTAGAAGATGTTCGCAACAAGTCAACCAGACTTTTTCTAAGATTGTCAGGCATAACATCCTGCTCGCTAATGTCTATAGACAGAAGACTTAACACTGTATGTAACAGCAGTCTCTGAACTAATGCCACGGGCTCCAGAGTCCAACCTTTTACAAGTGTTCTCTTTCCAGGAGCATAACAGTCACTTATTTCTGATATGAATTCTGTTAATGCTGGAATGACACAAACAGAATGTGCAGAACTATGATTCAGCATTATATCAAACTTGCAGACTTTTTCAAGCAGAGATAACAAGATCTGACAAAGAGTAAAAGGGGAAGCTTCCATATGTGATCTGGGGGCTGCTTCTTCAAACGGATTTATTTCTATTGACATCTCAGAGAATTTATTTTCTAAATACAGTCTAAGCTCCCCCTTGTGTTGTGAACTTTTTTCAGCTATTTTAGGATCTCTGATACTCATAGGCACTGGTTTTCCAAACTGTTTTCTCTGCTTCATCAAAAATGATGATTGCTCTTGTACAGAAGTCTCGGAATCTGATGAAGAGAGTGATCTTCGTTCATCTTTTAGTGAATGATGAGATATACTCTTGGGGTGACGTTTTGGTTTATGTTGTAGCAATATATTTGAGCTGTGAAAAAACTCTGAATGGATAGCTTCTTCAGCATCTATCCTTTTTTGAGGTACTTGTAACATTTCATCAGCACAGGTTTCCAGCTCATGAGAAAACAGGTTGAATTCTGAAAGAAAAAAAAAAACAACCTTAAGACCTATTAATAGGCTTTCATCCTGTTGCGGGCATGTACACGCTTGCACCGAATATCTAAATGCCCTGCAAAGGCACCACACTTCACACTGAGTGCAGCTTCGTACTACTTACCTTGGAGTCCAGAGTCCACAGGTGAACAATCAACAAACCTGCCATCTTGTGCAACCTTGAGTGCACACTTCTGAACGCAGGTAACAATGGGGAACTGTGGGCTGATCTGTGAAGTGGTCAAAGGCAAGCCCAAATAGTGCTACAGCCATTGTGTTTAGCATTGCCGGTAGCTGACAAAGGCAGAAGTGCATATCCCCAGTTGGACTGCATTGAACCCAGTCAGATCAGTTTCACACCAGTAGGCATTATAAGCCATGTGGCACTGCCATCTTTGCCACTGACCAACCTTCACGTGTAACTACCTTACACACTGCTGTTATTAGGCTGGGACAATTAGCTTGTGTGATTCGCTGTGAAGCTTAGCGCTGGAGCTCTCTTTACACAACCTGGGCCACATCTGATCTAATAGCAGACTTTACAATTGGTGTCTTTTCTGAGTGCTTGTTATAAAGAAGCAGGATTAAGTGGCATAAACTGCTAAATATTCAGAATCATTACAAGAGGTGTCTAAGCTGATCAACACATTCCATCATCAGCCTTAATACTGCTGCTAAGCATTTTACAAAATTCCACACCACTGTATGTGGATAAACTGATAGAGAGGTTATGTTCTGCCACTTACTCACAACCCTAGACCTCACCAAGGGGTATTGGCAAATTCCCTTTTCTAAGGAGGCTAGGGAGAAGATGGCACTCTCCACACCCGAGAGATCTTTCCACTATATTAGGATGCCATTTGAATTGAAGGGGGCCCTGCCACTTTTCAGGGGGCAATGGATAGTGTCTTATATCCCATTGGAAATACACGTCCGCTTATCTTGAGGACATAGTCATTTCCAGTAATGACTGGGAAAGTCACCTCTGTAAGGTCCACGCCAACATGCAGTGTACCGTTGACAGGGCATCTGAATTCCCTTGCAATTTTCCTGGCCTATGCTCTACCAAATAAAAAAAACAGCGGTTTTCATGTAGTGTAATAGATGTGAAACAAGATTGTTATCTTAAGTATAATATATTTCACTCACCTTAAGAGATTGTGCATACATAGGAACAACAACACTTGGCATGTTTGTAACAAAGTGGATTTGTTAGAGCTGCCAGCAGCTGAACGTCGAAGCACGGGGATCGTGTCAGAGAATGTCAGAAGTAATCCAAATGCAAAGATATTATTGCAGCACTCACAGACACGTAAAATGTCCAAAGTCTCCAAATCTTGAACATACGGGACATAACGTAAAAACTCAGTTTATTATAATAAGGGGAACAACTCGACACCTTCCGTCGGGAGACTGCTGTTGGGACATATGAGTTTTGGCTGAAGTAAGCCTTTTGTTTTGGTTTGGCAGCTGTTTAACCTCTTCTCGCCAGAACCAGTTTTGACCTTCCTGACAGAGCCCCGGTTTTAAAATATGACATGTGTCACTTTATGTGAATAACTTTTTGACACACTTACCTATCCAAGTGATTCAGAGACTATTTTCTTGTGACACATTGTGCTTTAAGTTAGTAATACAATTTGGTCCATACAATCCTAGTTTATTTGTGAAAAATATCAAAATATCATGAAAATTTGCAAAAATTTGCTATCTCCAAAGTTCAAAAATATCTGCATGTAAGACAGATAGTTATTCCACTCAAAATAGTTTAAAATTAGCATCTACCATATATTTCTACTGTAGGTTGGCATCATTTTTTAGGGGGCTTAGAAATTTAGTAGTAATTTTTTACATTTTCAAGAAAATTTGCTAAATAGATTTTTTTAGGGACCCGTCCAGTTCTGATGTGTCTTTAAAGGGTCTGTATTTTAGATACCCCCATACATGACTCAATGTAAGAAACTAGACCCCTTAAAGTATTTTAAAAAGTATTTAGGAAGTTTGTTACCTCTTTAGATATTTCACAGAAATTAAAGCAAAGTGGAGGTAAAATTTCAAAATGTAACTTTTTTTTGCAGATTTTAAATTTTTATTCATTATTCACTGGAACACGGTAGATGTGACCCGGTAAATGCAACTCAACATCAATTCCCCAGATTCTGCTGTTTTCAGAGATATCCCATATGTGGCCCTAGTGCGCTATTTGGCTCAACCACAAGCGCTAGAATAGGAGAAGCACCTACCGGACTCTGGAGTCTCATTTTCATTACGATTTTATTTAGGCGCCATTTCAGGTTTGCAGATGCCCTAACGGGCTAAAACTTAGTAAACTCCCCTAAAAAGATCCCATATTGGAAATTACACTGCTTAGGGAATATATCTGGGGTTGTATTGAGTATATCAACCCAACAGGTGTTTCACAAGTTTTTTTTAGCGTTAGGCTGTGAAAATGAAAAAACTATTTTTTCCAATAATCTGCAATTTGTGTTAAAAATTTTTAATTTTTACATGGAATCCTGGAAAAAAAAGCACCCCAAATTGTATTACGCAATTTCTTCCAAGTGCGGCAATACTCTACATGTGGGTGTAAACTGTTGTTTAGGCAAAGGGCAGGGCATACAAGGGAGGGAGCGCTATTTAGCTTTTGGAACGCAGATTTTGGTAGGTCATGCCGCATTTGCAAAGCCCCCAAAATACCAGAACAGGTGAAACTTTCCAGAAGTTGCCCCATATTGGATTCAACACCACTCATGGATCTCATTTAGGGGTGTGTTGTGCATTTTGGGTGCACAGGTGTTCCATAGTTTTTTTACAAATGTAAAAAAAAAAAAAAACTTATGGCTCTCAGACCATGGCGATACAAATTGGGCATCTCTGTAATTGTACCGACCTGCTGAGTAAAGATATCATTTATACCACACAGTGACCGCTGTAAAAAATCAAAATAAAAAAACAGTATTACGTCCAAAATACACAATAAACCCCTAGATACTGAATACAAAATGGGGCGACTTCTGAAAGGTTTCACCTGTTCTGCTACTTTGGGGGCTTTGCTAAAACGACATGGCACCCACCAAAATCTATGTTCCAAAAGCCAAATCGCGCTCCCTCCCTTGCATGCCCTGCCATGCGCCCAAACAGCAGTTTACACCCACATGTAGGGTGTTGCCGAACTTGGAAGAAATTGTGTACCAAAATTTGAGGTGCTTTTTTCCAAGATTCCTTGTCAAAATTAAACATTTTAAAGCTAGAATTACAGACTGTTGGGAAAAAATTAGTTTTTTTTTTCATTTTCAGAGCCGAACGCGAAAGAAAATTAGGAAACACTTGTGGGGTTGATATACTTACTGCACCCCTGCATATGTTCCTTAAGGGGTGTAGTTTCCACTATGGGGTCTTTTTCGGGGTGTTTATTAAGTTTTAGCAACCTGAAATGGCGCATTGAAAATGAGACCCCAAAGTCCGTTCGGTGCTCCTCCTATTCTGAGGCTTGTGGTGGAGCAAAATAGAAGATGTGGCACATATGCTATTAGTAAACTAGCTCAATATGCCCACACATTGCCACATGCTACAGCCACGGGCACTGCAGTAGCAGCTGAATTACTGGAGAGAACGGAGGACAGAGACGGTGAGGGGTTAGACTATGATGGGGGATGTGATGCAGCAGGACAGCATGCGGGAGCTAGACCCAAAACAACTAGCAGGAGAGGGTCAGATACATTTGGCTCAGCAAAAGATATGCCAGAACCAACTATGAGAGTAACTATAAGGGTATGTTCACACGGCTTATTTTCAGGCGTAATTGTGGCCGTATTTCGCCGCGTATTTCGCTTAATACGTGGTGAGATGTGCGCCGCAATTACGGTAATCCATAGCTCTCAGAGAACTATCGATTACACCTCGTCCCCCCATGCGTACAATATGATCGTATTGTACGCGTGGGGCGATAAGTGATATGTCAATTATTCGCGGCGATTACGCATGTCCTTGAAGACAGGATGCCACCTGTCTTAAAACATAGCCGCAGGCACACCCATGATATTAATGCACTAAGGCTCTAAGCGGATGATCTTGAAAACAGGCTGAGATGCAATAATGTTTGCATTGTGGGGCTTCCAGAAAAAATACAGGGGAACAGCCCCTATTACTATTCTGAAAAATGGCTTGCAGATAGGTTTGGGAAATATCACCTAACAACATTGTTTGCAGTGAAACATGCACATAAAGTTCCTAGCCGACCCCTCCCTCCAGGTGCCCCACCAAGACCAGTTTTGTTCAAACTGCTCCATTAAAAAGACTGACATTATCTTACGGAAAGCATGGGTTTTAGTAGGACATTGAGGTCAATGGTAGTAAAATTGCATTTTTCCAGATTTTTCAGCTGTAATACAGTGGTGCAGAGCACAATTTATAGATTTCAAAAGAAGTTTGCAGAATATGAATATGCCATATTCCACGTTGTACCTGGCCAAGCTGAGGATAGTAGCACTGGGAAAGATCTACTTCTTTGATTTGCCCAGAGAAGTAGCACAGTGGATGGATCACACTGAAAGCTCTATGCATCAGCATGAAGATAATAATACTTGAGAGATTGGACTGCATTCGTTGGGAAAAAATGCACCTTTATTTCTGTAGCCTTTTAAAATTCTCTCTCTCAAGAATAATTTAGGCCTTCTATAACTTTCTGGTCACCCAAATTTTAAAAATGGTATTGCTTCTGTCAAAAGCGGAACATTTGCAAAGTTCAAAGTCTTTTACATTCTGGGGTTTATGAAGAACTTCAGCCCCAGTCGGGCCTTGTTTAGCCAGATCTTTCGAAGTCAGTATTATAGGTAACTTATTTTCTTTGTTGGGGGGGAGGGGGAAAGAAAGTAGGATTCATATTTTTGCTGCCATTATCATCAGTCTGTTATGATATGCTATTTAACTGTAATTTGCTGCCAATACCCAGGGCCATATTTCCCACTAGGGCGGCAACTCCTAGAGGGCGGCAGGGCAGCAGCTTTTTCTTTTTTTTTTTTTCCAATACTCCCTCTTCAAGAGGGTGGGGTGGGGGAGGGGGGGGGGGTTGGCATGTGATGTGTATATAGGTGTCAGTGTCATATGGGGCGCTCATGTGATGTGTATATAGGTGTCAATGTCATATGGGGCGCTTATGTCATGTGTATATAGGTGTAACTATCATATGGGGCTCTCATGTCAATGATGTCATGTGTATATATATAAGTGTAACTGTCATATGGGGCTCTCATGTCAATGTTTGTCATGTGTTTATAGGTGTCGGCTTTCATATGGGACTTCTCATGTCTATTCGTATATTAGGTGTCACTATCTTATGGGGCTCTCATGTCATCATGTATATAGGTGTCACTATCATATGGGGCTCTCATGTCATCATGTATATAGGTGTCACTAGCATATGGGGCTCGATGTCATAGTGTATCTATAGGTCGTCACTTTACATATTGGGGCTCTTCATGTTCCTGTGTTGGTGTGTGTATATAGGTGCCAGTATCATTTGTGGCCTTCTCATTGTGATGTATAGGCGGAATTTCTAGGAGTCACAGTTTTAGGGCCAGGTGGTCATAAAGCATAAAATTCTTAGGCTGCATTCACACACTGTGTTTTTGATGCGTTTTTTAATGCGTTTGTTGTGCCGAAAGGCTCAGCAATTAATGTGGTACGTTTCTGTGCACAAATCACAGTACAATCATGGCCAAAAGTTTTGTGAATCGATAAAAAATGTTTCTAATTTTTACTATGTCTACGATTCAGGTTTTTTTAATGGCAATTTGCATATACCAAGAATGTTATAAAGGAGGTGAGCAGCTTAACTGCATTTAATATGCAATGATAAAGTCAAATAGTGCCTAGGAAAGATAATTAACTTTTTCCCCCAAAACCCATTTCCACTTCATTGCAGGTCTGCCTTAAAAGGACCAGCATAACAATCGTTTTCAGTGATATGGGCTCCATTAACAATGGTGTGGGTGTGATGAGGGCAGGGTGGAGATCTCTATCTGGCATGATTAAGTAAGTATTCACACCACTGGAACTTTAAAAGCGAGGGGTGGTGTTACTTGGCATCATTGTTTCTATTCTGTTTTAAACATGGTATAGTTAAGAAACACGTGCAGTCATCATTGCACTGCACAAATCTGGCCTAACAGCGGAAAGAGTATCGCAGCTAGTAAGATTGCACCTCAGTCAACAATCTATTGCATCATCAAGGAATTCAAGGAGAGAGGTGTCCATGTTGCAAAAGGATCCAGGTGCGCCATAGAAAGACAAGCAAAGTCGGACAGTGACCGTCTATTAAAAGTGTTTCAGCTTCGGAATCGGGCTACCAGCAGTGCAGAGCTTGCTCTGGATTGGGCAGCAGGCAGATGTGAGTGCATCTGCACGCACTGTGTAGGCGGAAGAATCTTGGAGAAAGGCATGGTAGCTCATGGATGGGCAGCAAAGAAGCCACTTCTCTCCAGAAAAAAAAAATCAGGGACAGACCTGATATTTGCTAAGGTACAGGGTAGTGATGGACTGCTGAGGACTGGGTATAGTCATTTTCTCAGATTGAATCACCTTTCCAGAATGTTTGGAACATCTGGAAAACAGCTTGGTTCGGAGAAGACAAGGGGAGTGAGACACCAGTCTGAGTCTCATGCCAACTGTAAAGCATCCAGAAACCATTAAGTGTGGGGTTGCTTCTCAGTCATGGGATTCGTTCTCTCTAACAGTCTTGCCTAAAAACACATCCATGAAAAAGAATGTTACCAGAATGTCCTTCCAAGTGCAACTTCTCCAACCGTAAAAGAGAGTTTGGTGATCATCAATGCCTTTTCCAGCATGATGGAGCCCTTGCAAAAGCAAAGGTTAAAACTAATCGGTACAGGTACAAAAACAGAGATTTTGGGTCTGCCTGGAAACCCCCAGATCTTAATACCATTGAGAATTGTGGTCCAATCATCAAGAGACGGCGAGGACAAACAAAAAACAACAATCTTGTGACAATATGCAAGCATTGTTTGTGCAAGAATGGACTGCTTTCAGTTCAGGATTTGGTCTTGAAGTTGATTGAGAGCATGCCAGGGAGAATTGCAGAGGGTCATGAAGAAGAAGGGTCAAACACTGCTAAAATGAGCTTGCTGCTTAAACTCATTCTAACTGTCAATTAAAAGCATTTGTTATATCATATATGATTGTCTTGTATTTCTGTATGTGTTATAAACATCTGGCAACACTCACAATAACCAGAGGGCATCAATCATGTGAAAATATAATATTTGTGTCATTCTCAAAACTTGGCCATGACTGTAAAGTAAGCACTTTTACTGCGATTTTGGTGCAGCAGTGTACAAACATAATTGCTGAGCCTTTCTGCACAAAAAACGCACTGTGTGAAAGCGCACTTGGGCTGTTTGGGGAAATGTGGCCCTGTTGTGTTTTATGGCAATTCTATTGACAGACATTCTCACCCATAAACAACAAAATCATTCTTCATTTTTCCAGAATATTCTAAGAATCATATATATACTACCAAAACTAAGAATATCAAACAATCTGGAATAAAAATGACAAAGGAAGAAAACGAATATGTATCGTGTCTTGACTTAATATATTAATAGTAAAATATTGGTGACATATTCCCTTTTAGCTTAGTGTGGCTTTTATTGGTTGAAAGTCTAATGGTTTAGGTGCAGGCTCAGTGTGGGTCAGCATATCCAGTCTATCCTGTACGCTGGAATGGCTAGCCTACTTCTAGGAAGGTGGTGTGATGGCAAAACCCTTCTATTAGCTTCCTTATTGTAGCCGTTACATGGCTGTAGTGGGCGGGGCTTTTGTAAAGGGGTGTGGCATGATATGAAAAGGGCGTGGTAATGCAAATTGATTAATGGGGGCGTATTCGGATTTAGTGCCTACGGCAGCACGAACTATAAATGCAGCCCTGCCAATAGCAAAACTATATCTGATTTCTTACATCTTACAAAATGGCGGATAGAGTCTGGTTTGGCTCCTGGAACGTGAGGAGACTGAATGACCCATCTAAGGGCCCGTTTACACGGCACAGGACAAATACCGGTCGGCTTATCCGATTTTTATGCCATGCAAACAGCTGCGTGGATGGCTTTTCTCCAGGATTAGCGGAGAAAATCCCTCCCACTTCGCTTGTTCATATTCCATCCGAAAACCGGACAGAACGAACAAGTAGAATGTTTTTCGGATGGCCGGCGGCCTGAAAAACCTCCGGGTGGAAAACCCATGCAGTGGGGACTGCTGTACGAGTGTTCCATAGAACCCCAAGTAAAAGTTTGTGACCGGTTTTTCAGACGATCTTGCAAAATTGTGGGGCTGGGGGTGGGATTACAGCGTCGTCTGGTTTCCTCAATTGGCCACCAATGACAATGTTAGAGGTAGGTGGAGGTGTCTTAAAAACGATTTTTAGGGACTTAGGCCAAAAGCTCAGGGCAAGGACCTCCAAAGTAATATTTTCAGAAATATTACCTGTTACAAACGAGGGCCCACACCAGAGAGGCAGCGGTGAGATTTAGAGAAGTGAATAAGTGGCTCAAAACTTGGTGTAGGAAGAGGGATTTGGGTTTTTGGAGAATGGGCTGACTTCTGTCTTGGCTTAAAAGGCTCTATGCTAGGGATTGGCTGCACCTAAATGGGGAGGGTGCTGCTGTATTGGGGGGACTAAATGCCAGGATAGTTGGAAGGAATATTTAAACTAGGGACTGGGGGGGGAGGGTAACTACACATATAGCGTGAGAGAGTGAAGATAGAGAGCTGGGAATTAGTAATAAAAAACAGGGGGTGGAGGATGTGGTGGAGGGGGTGTAGCAATAGATAAAAAGATCAGGGAGAAAGAATAAAACTGAAAAATATATAACATTGAATGCTGACAATGCCAGGAGTCTGACAAACAAAATTAATGAACTAGAAGTATTAATAGCTGAAGAAAAAATTTGAACATTGTGGGGATAACAGACATGGCTGGACGAGAGCTTACGACCTGGGCGGTTAATCTTGCAGGGTTACAGTTTATTAGAAAGGATAGTAATGGACCGGAAGATAGGGGGAGGTGTCTTGTCTCTATGTAAATTCCTGTCTGATGCCAAACTCTGCGGGAAGATTGATGATATAGGTACAGGTAATTGAACATGTGGTATCTTTATGGGTAAATATAACTATGGGGGTAAACAATAACAATATAATACTAATGGGGTTTCATGCTATAGGCCCCCAAATATAACAGAACCCATGGAAGATGTACTCCTAAGGCAAATTGATGAGGCGGCCTCTAAATCAGATTGAGGTTATATTATTATGGGAGACTTTAAACAATCCAGACATCAATTGGGAATCTGAAGCTTGTAGCTCTCATAAAGGATAACAGGTTTTGTCATAAATAATGATAATTACCTTTTGCAAATGGTGAAGGTAACGACTAGAGGAAGGCCCTTCCTTTAGTCACTTATTATTAACTAATAGACATGACAGAGTAACAAAGGTTTCTGGTGAGGGGGCAATTGGGATACGTGACCATAATATTATAAATTTCCGTTTATCCTTAAATAGAGTTTTTTGTCAAGGAGCCACAAAAACACTGAATTTAGGAAGGGCTAATTTTATCTTGCTTAGGGAGGCCCCTCTAAAAACCGTTATTGACTGGGGGGACAATGTGTTTAAATTATTGGCAGAAAACTAATAATAAATGGGCAATTTTTAAAAAACCATTCCTAGGCTACCACTGTTGAGGAGGTACTTATCCCTTTGGGTAATAATAAAAAAAAATTAGAAAACAGGGAAAAAACCCAAATGGATCAACAGGGGATGTAAAAAGAGGCAATTAAAAAAACAAAAAGAAAGCGTTTTCACCTACTTAAAACGGAGGGCAGAGTGGAAAGAAGGCAACTAAGAAGCTATAGGAAAAAAATAAAAAAAAAAAATAATAAGGGGTAAAGGAAAAAAAAATTCAAAAAAATAAAATAAGGTGTGTAAAATAAAAGATAAAGGTAAGCATAGCTGGAGACCGGTAAAGACCCCATATTGCTATAAGAAAGTAAAAAAATCTAACACCAAAATAATTTGTTAACTTTTAATAGTAAAAAAATTAAAAGGAAAAAGTTGGCCTTTGAAAAAATACTGAGGGAGAGACCACGTAGAGGGAGGATGAGAAAAAAAAGCAAACGTATATTAACACTTTTTCTCCCACTGTATTTAACCAGAGGGGTTGACCTTCACTGTTGAAAAAAAACAGAGGAGCTGTTGGTAAAACTCCAACTTAAAAGTTTCTTTGTCTAACCCCAGGAAGAAGTGCCAGGGCTGGCTTCCGCTTAGGAAAGATTTTAAATTAGGACAAATCCCCAGGTCAGGGATGGGCTACACCCACGTGTCATATAGTGAGTTAAAAGGGGGGGTGGGAATTAAATTTTTGGTTTCAATTAAAGAGGGGAATATGTATGGGGGGGGGGAGTGGGGGGGAAGCACAACCTTATTATTTTTTTATCCTTTAAAATTTTATTCACAATGGGGGTTAGGGGTGGTGGGGTAAACCCTTTGGTGGGGTACTTTTTTTTAAATAAAAATAAGGGTTATGTCCCAAAGGATTTGGCGCATAGCAAATGTGGTGCCAATTTCAAAAAAGGGGTCAAATAGTGATCCAGGAAACTATAGGCCAGTAAGCTTAACTCGTGTTGTAGGTAAAATGTTTCGAGTTTTTCTCAGAGTGCGTATCCTGGGGAGTATCTCACTGAAAATAAATGTATAAACGCGTTCCAGCAACGGGTTCATGATGGATCGGTCCTGTCAGACTAATCTATCAGCTTCTATGAGGAAGTAGTGCTAGTCTGAGAATCGGGGGTGAGGCCAACTGGATGTCATATATCTAGATTTTTCTAAATATTTGATACAGGGGCCACATAAAGGTTGGTAAATAATAATGAGAATGCTTGGGACTGGGGGAAAATGTGTGCAAGTGGGTAAGTAACTGGCTCACTGATAGAAAACCAAAGGGTAGTATTAACGGGTACATACTCAGACTGGATCGCTGTTACTTGTGGGGGGTACCACAAAGGGGTCAGTTATTGGGCCCTATCTCTTTAAATTTTCTTAATGCTCTTACACTGGGATACACAGTTAGATATGATATTTGCAGACGATACTAAGCTCTGTGAAAGTAATAAAAACTATAGTGGATAATATGTCTATTACAAAGGGTCTGGATATAGTATGGAAGCAGGGCAGGGTAAAATGGAAGATGAGGTTAAATGATAAATGCAAGGTTATGCACATGGGGAAGAGAAATCCATTACAATGATTACATGTTAAATGAAAAACACTGGTTAAAGTGACAGGAGTAGACTTGGGAATCCTGGTGGACAGTAAAACTAAAATTAGCAGCCAGGTCAGGCAGCACAGCCAATGAAAATTGGATCATGGGCGTGGCATTAAAAAGGGGCATAGGATGACTTGATGAGAAACATTATTCTGCCATTATAAAAGTCAATGGTTAGTCACACATGGAACATTGTGTACAGTTTTGGGACACAAGTGCACAGGATGAAAGACATTGTTGAGCTTGAACAGGTACAAAGGCGGGCAACTAAAATAATAAAATGGGAATGGGTGGACGACAGTTACACGGAAAGATTGCAAGATTAGGGTTATTTTAGTTTAGAGAAAAGAAGGCTTCGGGGGGACATAATAAATATGTTTTAAATACCATCAAGGTCAATATAGAGATTCTCTCCCAAAGATTTTTTTATACACAGGGCTGTATCTTGAACAAAAGGGGGCATCCTTTAAGTCTTGAGGAACGAATTAAAATAAAATAAAAAGTTTCTACATTCAAACATGAAAGGGTTTCTTACTAAGAGCAGTGAGACTATGGAATTCTTCTGCTAGAGGGAACTGGTCATGGTGAATTCAATAACCGAGTTCAAAAAAGGGTTTGGTGCATTTCTGGTAGGGCGTGTAATAATATAACAAAGTTTTAGTGTTAGATTCAGGAGAGGGGTCATTGATCCTGGATTTTTTGATTGCCCAGATTGGAGGTCAGGAAGGAATTTTAATAAATATGTGGACATATGGCTTCTACCTCATTGGGGGTTTTTGCCTTCCTCTGGATCAACACCTTAGCACAACAGGCTGAAATAGATGGACGACTTGTCTTTTTTTTTAGCCTTAAAAACTATGAAACTATGAAACCGGTGAGGTGGGGAAAAGGCCTAAAAGACATGCTACTATTACTTGAATATTATACACCTGCAGTAGTATGTCTTCAGGAAACTCGCTTAATGGGAGACACAACTCAATTTACTCAAAAAGTCAAATTTTTTCATACTTATTAATCTATACATACAAATCAGTCATGTGGTTTGAGTATCTTAATACATAGAAACATACCATTTGAGTGTGTGGATGTGTATTCTGTTAAGAAGGGGAGGTTTATATGTATTCAGTGCAAAATCTATCAAATCTCTTTTGTGACTGCAGTAGTATATCTCTCTCCTCCATACAGTATAACTGCTCGATTCTTAAACAGATCTTTCCATTTCTCGCTAAATTCCCTGATATGCCCTCAACTATATTAGAAGACTTTAATACAGTGGTAAAATTGAAATGGGATCGGTTTCCCGAGGCGTTATTAACCATTCAGCAGGAGACAGAGTTTGGGCCTCTCTGACAGAGACATTTTGTGAATCTGTCATGTTTCTCTTTTATTGTGAGAATAACCTTTTTGACTCTTTAACCTATCCTTGTGATTGAGAGATTGTTTCTCGTGACACATTGTGTTTAAGATAGTAAGGAAATTTTGGGCCAAAAAAATGGATTGTTTATTTGTGAAAAAATATCAATTATCGTGAAAAATGTGGAAAAAAATTTACCTTTTTCAAACTTCAAAAATTTCCCTGCATGCAAAAGTCAGATAGTTATTCATAAAAATAGTTTATAACTAGCATATACCATTTGTCTGCTGTAGTTTAGCTTCTTTTTTTTTTCGACATCTAGGGGCTCTTATAAATTTAGTAGTAATTTTCAAATTTTCAAGAAAAGAAAATTTGCAAATACATATTTTTAGGGACCAGTCCAGTTCTAACGTGACTTTGATTGTATCCTGTATGTTAGTATACCCCCATAAAAATGACCTCATCTAAGAAACTACAAACCTTAAAGTATTCAAAACCCGAATTTAGGAAGTTTATTTAACCCAATTAGGTGTTTCACAGAAATTAATAGCAAAGTGGAAGTGAAATTTCAAAATTTAAATTTTTGCAGATTTTCAATTTTTATGCATTATTGTCAAGATTTCGGTAAATGTGATCAGGGAAATGCAAATTAATATTGATTCCCCAGATTCTGACGTTTTTCAGAGCATATTCCCAATTTGTGGCCCTAGGGATTATTTTTAACCACTAAGCCCCGAGATAGGAGGAACACTAATGGACTCTGGGGCTCTCATTTTTCATTAAATTTTATTTAGGGGCCATTTCGTTTGCGGACACTTAGGTTCCAAAAAACGTAATAAATACCCCTAAAAATGACCCCGATTTTGGAAACTCACACCTTACGGAAATGACATCCAGAGGTGTACCGTGGTATATTGGACCACCAGGCGTTTCCCATAATTTTTTTAGGTTCGGCTCATGAAAATAAAAAATAAAAATATTTTTTCCAATAATCTGCAATTTAGCCATGAAAATGTTTTATTGTTACAAGGAATCTTGGAAAATAAAGCCCCAAAATTGTGTTTACGCAATTTCTTCCAATTCGGCATATACCTACATGTGGGTGTGTAACTGCTGTTTGGTGCGCACTATGGCAGGGGGTACAAGGGAGGGAGTGCTATTTGGCTTTGGGCACAGATATTGGTGGGGCCATGTAGCATCTCCAAAGCCCAAAGTACTCTAGACAGGTGAAACCTTCCAGAAGTTGCTCCATTTTTGGATTCAAACGCCCTCAGGGATCTTCACCTAAGGGTGTATTTTGCAATTTGGGCGCACAGGTGTTCCGTAGTTGTTTTTTTTTTTAGCATTGGGCCTTGGAAAATGGGGGGGGAGAAACGCAGTGTTAGTTCCGCCATTGCTTTTGGGCTTCATTTTTTTACAGTATTCGCCCATACGGGATAAATGAAGGGAAACTTTCTTGGGGGTCTGGTACAAGTACAATGATATAAATTTTATTTAGTTTATGTTATATAACTTTTACACAGTAGAAGAGAAGTAGTTTTATAAAAAAGTTGCGTTTTTTAAGTTGTAGTATTGCTGTCAGCCATTTGCCTTATTATTTTTGCTTATGGGCCGCTTGTGGGCTTGTTTTTACATCGAGATTGAGTTGATGTTTTATTGGATACCATTCGGGGGGTATTGATGGCCTTTTAAATCACTTTTTTATTAAGGTTTTTGTGAAAGCATTTTGTACAAAATTACAGAAATCCTGGTAGTGTTTTTATTTTTATTTTTTACAGCGGGTCACTGTGCGGTAAAATGACATTGCTAGTTTTACTCAGCAGGTTGATACGATTACAGCGATACCACATTTGATTTTTTAATGTTTTACTGCGTTTACACAATAAATACTCATTTTTCTTGAAAAAGGAAAAACAGTTTTTTGCATCATCGCGGTCTGGAGCCATAACTTTTTATTTTTCTGTTTATGGGCTGTTATAGGGACTTTTTTTTGCGGGTTCGGGCTGTAGGTTTGACCGTTTTTATTGGTAATATTTTTGGGGGTACAAGACTTTATGATCGATTTTAATTCTGTTTTTTGGAAGGTAGGGTGAAGAAAATACTGAATACTAGCAGTGTTTTTTATTTTATTTTAATAGCGTTCACAGTGCAGTATACGTGAAAGTTAGTTTTTACTCTGTGGTGTTGAGACGATTACAGTGATACCCATTTATGTAGTTTTTTATTTGAAAGCACATTTTTTTGAAAACATAGTGTTTTTTTTTTATTGTGTAAAACAATATTTATGCATCGCTTTCTTATAACTAGCCAGAACTTTTTAATTTTTCGTATACAGAGCTGTGTAAGGATTTTTTTTTGCGGGAGAACTGACGTTTTAATTGGCAATCACTTGATGTTAGGAGTTTTTGATTACTTTTTACTCCATTTATGTGCTGCGGGATGAACCAAAAATGCTATTCTGTGACGTTTTTTGGGGGTTTTTTTTATGGCGTTCACCGTAAGGGTTAATTAACATGACAGATTTATTGGGTGGGGTCGCTACGCACAGCTCGGGGCGATAACTAATATGGGTACTTTTATTTTATTGTTTGATCTTTTTGGGGGCGTATTGGCGTTTTTTGTAAAGGGGAAGAAGAAGGGCGATTGTACGTGTTTTTATTTTATTTTTTTGTGTTTGTGTTCTTTTACCTATTTTACACTTTTTTTTAAACTTTTTCATATTTTTACACTTTCCCCAAGGGGGGGAGGTATGCAATGAACGATCGTAAGATCATTCTTGCTATGGAGATCATCATACAAGCTTATATCTGTTTTATCCTGGTCCTCTCCAATGGCAACTGTCTGTCACGCTGCCCACTATGCATTGTGGGGCTTCGTTGGATGTCTCCAGACAACCCCGGAGGCTGTCCATTCAGCATCAGGGCTTCTGTTAGGAGAACAGTACCGCGCGCCGCGCCGTTACTGCGCCAAGATCGGCGGGCAGAGGAGCTCACTCCGCCGCCCGCAGCCGCGATGTCGCGACCACGATTCGAGACATCTGGGGCGGTTAATCCCCGCGGCCGGAGGCACCTCCGGCCGGTGGGGTGGATGCGGCATGATGCCTGCGGTAATTATACCGGCCGGTTCCATGCGCGATCTGCGCAGCTCCGCTTGTGAGCCGTTCGCGCAAGAACGACTTGACTACTCATACGGCAATTGCGGGACCCCATACCAGACATTGCGGTTTGAGTACGACAAATGTCGGTAAGGGGTTAACACAGAATTGACTTTGATTGGTAAATTGCAAGAAATGCATGTTATTGATTTATGGCGTAGCAAGCATTTGGGGGGAAAACAATATACTTGTCATTCTAGTTCTTATTCTTCACTATTGACAATTGATATGTTTTTGATAATTCTTTGGGTCATAATATAGTAATTAACATTGAGCACCTGCAGAGAAACCTGTTGGACAACACCCCTATATTGGTGACCCTGAAATTAAATTCTCCTTTATTAGGGACCTAAAAATGTGGAAATTAGAACCCTTTTATGATTGTCATTAATTGAAATAGATTTATTTTTATATGATTATATATATATATTTATATATATATAAATATATTTATATATATTGTTTATATAGCTTTTGAAGGAACACTTAGATTTAAATAGGGATTTATCTACTTCCTGTTTTTGGTAAGGGGTAGCTTATTCAACTGCTTGAGGACACGCAACGGGTCTGCTTGAAAAGGAAGAGAGGGAACAGGTTAGAACTACTGAACTAGATTACATTGCAAACAGATGTCCAACTACGCAACATGCATGGCGTCAGGCTCAAGAAGCTTTGCATCTGCAAATAGGAGGCGTAAAGAAAAACAACTGTATTTTGAAGAAGGTGAATGTGCGGGTCATTTACTGGCAGTAATTTCAAGGGCTCAAGAAGGGATCCTCTGATATTACAATTTGATGGGGCAAGATGGCCATGGCACAATGGTATCTGATGCTAAGGACATTATGCAGGTCATGCACAACTTTTGCCAAAATCTGATGACCAGATTTTGGAGTATCTAAAAAGGATTGGTCTCCAAAATCTGTCTAACCAATAGAGAGAAAGAATTGGAGTCTATTGATACCAATAAACTTGGGCCATGGTCCCCATGGAGTTTTTTCAAGATGTTTTTTTCGGTTTTGAAAGCCGTCTGTAAAACCGGCTGTCAAACTTTTCAAGGACCTCGGACGGTTTTTCCCGCCAATGTTATTGGGGGACACAGCACTTTGGGTATAGGCCCTTGCCCTAGGAGGGCTGACGATATGCGGACCTAACGTGTTGGGTTCGCCCAATGGCCTATATCCCTCCTGCTGACGCCAGGCTGATCAGTTTTCAGCCTAGTGTCCATAGGAGGCAGATGCAGCTCTACGTTGTTTGTTATTTTTTTTTTCTTTGCAAGAGGTGATTGAGCACCTGGCTCTCACCTGTTGGAAGGTGACTGAGCCCCCGGCTCTCACCTTGTGAAAAGGTGATGAATCCTCTGGCTCTTACCTACCAGGGGGGTCGTCAGCGCGTAATTTTACTGTGACGTTTTCCCCCCTGAGGGCGTCAGGAAATCAATCAGTTTTTTAGCTGGCTGGCCTTCCTTTTCGCCGCTCACCCGTGTCCACTTGCCGCCTCCGCGTCCTTTTTACGGTAGCATCACCCCAGGTGCATGGTAGCGAATGGGTGATGCCACAACGCCTGAAGACGTCGGATAGGCCAGTACCCCAACTTCCTCCGTTTTGGGGGTAGTCAGGGGTTTTCTGTTTCTTTTTATGGGTTCAAGGGCTGCGGGAATCCCGTTTTCCTGCGGCCCCCAGCATCGTCCCTTTTCCCGGTCTTGGGGGGGCTTCCCAGAGGCGAGAGCATGTTCCCCCCCGCTTACCTATAGCCGGCACTAGGCAGCGGGCAAGATGCCTTCTGCATCTGTGTTCGGGCAAGCATTTGGCTCCCCCAGCGACATTTGCCCCAGGCGTGTTGGGATCCCCAGGGGGAGAGGCACTTTTCCCCGCTTAACTATAGTTGGCGCTAGGCAGCAGGGCATGCTTGGCCTGCTGTGCTGGCGTTTGAGCAAACATGCGGTACCGTCGCGTTACCGCACGTCTGGGCTTGGCACTGGCTGCTGGGGGGTAGGATGGGCCTCTCAGGGGCAGAGGCCGCGCTTTCAAATTTGGCCCACGGCTTCCGGAGGCCTAGGCCGCAAGTAGGCAGCTCCCTCTCCTGGGCTTGTACTGCCCCAGGGGCGAACCCAAATGGGTCCAGGCCCATCACAGGATGGAGTAGGACCTGGCCTGGACCTGTGTTGGGGCGGAGCCTAACCGCCATTTTCCGGCGTCCTGGCTGTTTGCTGCATCTCCTGGTTTCCGTAGAGGACACAGCACCTTGGGGTGGTAAGTTTGCCTGCTTTGGGCCATCTATGCCTGCCCCACGCACCCTGCAGCCATGTCCCTTTCCAAAGACGAGGGGTTAAAACCCCCCGCATCCAAAAGCAGTGACGACTTATTTCGCCTGCACCCGTTGCCACAAGAAGTTCTCTTGTGGCCAGCCCAGTGCCCTTTGTGTTGCTCCTCAGCCAATCGTCGCGGGGCCTGACCCCTCCTGTCAGGGGTCAGTGGCATCCTGATAGACGTTTGTTTCCTACCAGACGACTTAATGCCCTTTGTCCTTTTCTGGAGAAATCAGTGACAAAGTGGTCAGGGGTCCCTTCAGTGGACACCCTAGTCACCTGGCTCTCGAAATCTACGGCCATCCTGGTCTCGGACGCGGTGACAGAACAGACAGGCATCTTGACAAGTTCTTGTAAGTCCGCTTTTGAGGCGGCCGGGACAGCCTTGCGACCTGCGTTTGCGTCTTCGTGGGTCAGCAAAGCTTGCATAGTCTGGTCTAAGCAGCTGCAGCACGGGCTTTCAGCTGAAGCTTCTACAGAGGAATTGTTGAATCTCACTTCCCAGCTTTCAGGTGCTCTGAAGTTCCTGTGTGATACTACGCTCGAGTCCATGGCTAAAGCGTCGGTCAATGCGGTGGCCATTCGCCGCTCCCTGTGGTTGAAATCTTGGTCTGTGGATGCAGCCTCCAACAAGTTATTGGTGGTGCTTCCGTTCTCTGGCAGTAAGCTTTTTGGGAAGCGTTTTGACAAGTTAATTTCGGAGGCCACGAGAGGTCGTAGTACGTTCCTCCCTCAGAGCCAGCCGGTGCGGCGTCATTCACTTAGGAAGCACGCACAATTTCAGCCCTTTCGGAACTTTTCTTACAGGCCGGCCGAAGGAAAGTCTCCCATTCCTCAGGGGCTAAGCGCCCCTCAGCCAGACCAGCTTCGTCCTGGCGGTCTTGCAGAATGCCTAAGGGTTCTTCCGCCAAGACGCTATTGGTTTGAGGGCTTACCTCCACCCGAAAATTTGTCCCGTGTGGGGGGGGTCGTCTCCTCCAGTTCCAGGAAATCTGGAAAATTCAGGCCGACGATGCCTGGGTTTGTGAGACGGTCACTTCAGGTTACAGGATTCACTTCGGTTCATCTCCCCCATCAAAGTTTCTTCTTTATTCCCTGCCCACTTCTCTGGCCCGGGCGTCAGCTTTTTTTCATGGCAATCCGCTCCCTCCTCCTTCAAGGAGTGATTTAGCTGGTCCCTGAGTCCAAGCATTTTCTGGGTTTTTACTCAAACCTTTTTATGGTCCCCAAAAAGGAATGCTCAGTGAGGCCGGTGTTGGATCTCAAGGAGCTCAACCAGCATGTTTCCGCATGGAGTCACTCCGGTCGGTGATCGCCTCTCTGGAGCAGGGCGAATTTCTGGCCGCCACAGACATCAAGGACACCTATCTGCTCGTCCCTATTTCTCAGGTCCACCAGCGGTTGCTGCGCTTTGCAGTATGCCGTTCGGCCTCGCAACTGCACCAAGGGTCTTCACAAAGGTCCTGGCACCCCTGATAGCAATTCTTCGCTTCAGAGCGTGACCATTATCCAATATCTAGACGACCTTTTAGTGAAGGCTCCTTCTTGTCGCGCCTGTCTGGACAGCATTGGGATCACCCTAGACACCTTAGTGCGCTTCGGGTGGATAGTCAGTTTTGACAAGTCATGCCTGATCTAATCGCAGAGGATGGAGTTTCTGGGGATGATTCTCGACACAGGTGGCCAGAGTGTTTCTTCAACCAGGGAAGATCCAGCAGCTACAGTCAGACGTTTCTTTACTTCTGAATCATACCCCATATTCCCTTCACACTTGCATGCGGGTTGTCGGCAGGATGATGGCTGAATTCGAGGCTGTGGCCATTGCGCAGTTCCATTCTCCCCTCTGCAGCGGGCGATCCTGTCTCGGTGGGATGGGTCTCCAATGACCCTGGACACAACTGTTCGTCTGCCACCCCCAGAGCGAGTCGATCTGGGCTGGTGGCTAGTCTCCCCTGCGTTGCATCAGGGAAACTCGTTTCTGTCCCCGCAAAGGCTGATCATCACCACAGATGCACGTGCATCGCCGTGGGGCGCAGTCTTCTGCTCAATGTTGTGGAGTTCCGGGCCATTTTCATAGCGCTCTCATACTGGTCCCCTCTTATTCGGGGTTACCCAGCGTGGATTAAGTCCTACAACACCAGGGCAGTGGCCTGCCTGAATCTTTAGGGTGGTGCCAGAAGCCGGGCAGCTTTTCGGAAAGCTGCGAGGATTCTTCACTGGACAGAGCAGCCAGTGCCGGCTACTTTCCTTTCACGGGTTTAGAACTGGTTGGCCAATCATCTCAGTCGAGCGACAGTCGATTCCAGGGAGTGGGCTCTTCTACCGGAGGTTTTTCGCCTCCTTTGCCAGAAGTGGAGGACACCACCTACCTTGGAGTCAGTTTGCTGTGATCTACCTTTTTCCACTTTGGCCACTTCTTCCTCGAGTGCTCAAGCCCCTCTAGTCCGAGAGGGTACCCGTTATTCTCATTGCCCCAGACTGGCCAGGCAAGTCCTGCTACACGGCTCTCGTCGCTCTATTGGCAGACGCTCCTTGGCCCCTTCCATTTCATCCAGATCTTCTCTCACAGGGAAACCGCAATATATATCCAGACCGTGATTCGGGCACATAAGCCTCAGTCCGCCCGGATCTCTTACCGTACTTTGAAGGCCTTTTTCGCCTGGGCTGAAGCCCAGAAATGTAACCCCTTGGTATGCTCTACTCCAAGGGTGCTGTTGTTTCTACAGTCAGGCCTGGAGCTCGGGCTTGGCCTCTCCTCTTTGAGAGGTCAGATTTCTGCTCTTTCAATTTTGTTTCAGTGCAAGCTGGTTTCCCGCTCACAGGTTAAAACCTTTTTGCAGGGGGTCGCGCATTCCGTCCCTCCGGTTCGTAAGCCTATCAAGTCTTGGGATTTAAAGGGAACCTGTCACATAGGTTGTGCCCCCCTTGCTGAGGACAGCACAAGCTAGTGACAGACCTGCTGTTGCCAGCACTGTGCCCCTTATTCTGCAGTTTTAGAGCATTTACCCCTCAAATCTTATTCATGAGCAGGTGTTAGCTCCACCCACCAAAGGCTAGCTCCGCCCACTGAGTTATTCACCTGTTTCTACCTATTTAAAGTAATAGGTTTGTCAGCTGAGGTGGGCGGGGTTTGAAAAAAACGGACACTCTGAAGGACTCTTCTGGCTGAAAACTGCAGATTTGAGCATTAAATACACGAAAACTACAGCATCTTACAAAATAAGGGACACAGCACTGGAAACAGCTTGTTCTGTCCTCAACCAGGGGGGCAAAAACTATGTGACAGGTTCTCTTTAAATCTTGTTTTGAAGGTCATGCAATCTTCACCATTTGAGCCACTACAGGAAGTTTCCCTACGTTTACTTTCATGGAAGGTAGCCTTTTTGGTAGCCAATATCTCCATCCGCCGAGTGTCTAGCGGCTTTATCATGCAAGTCTCCTTTCTCGGTTCTGCATAAGGATAAAGTTGTTTTGCGTCCTGTTCCTTCGTTTCTCCTTAAGGTGGTTTCATCGTTTCAGATCAATGAGGACAGAGTTCCGCCCTGTTTTTGCCCCTCGCCCCCTCATCCTTGAGAGCAAGCATTTCATTGTTTAGATGTGGTCAGGGTCATTCAGTTCTAACTCTCTGTTACGGAATCCTTTTGGCGCTCTGAAGTCCTCTGTCATTATGGAGGGCCCACGCAGGGGCCTGGCGACCTCTAATGCAATCATTGACAGCTGGATTCGGTCTGCAATTTTGGAAGTCTATCTGTCTAGGGGGAATCCCTTCCGTTTCGGGTCACTGCTCACTCCACACGAGCGGTTGGTGCCTCCTGGACGGTTCGGCATCAAGCTTTAGCTTTACTGGTGTGCAAAGCTGCCACCTGGGCTTCGGTCCATATTTTTTTCTAAGTTCTACCAGATCCATACCTTGGCCTCGGCTGACGCAAGCCTTGGCTGTAAGGTGCTTCAGGCAGCAGTGTGCTAATGCTTATCACTGCTGATTAATTTTTTAGTTGCTGCCTCTTTTGTCTCCCACCCTCTGCGACTGCTCTTGGACATCCCAAGGTGATGTCCCCCAATGACATTGGCGAGAAAATTGGATTTTTGTACTTACTGTAAAATCCTTTTATCGTCCGATTCATTCATTTTTTCTCCATGGGATTAGGATTCTTTTTTGTTCCTCCTCTCAGCCATGGCTTTTGTACCAACTGATCAGCCTGGCATCAGCAGAAGAGATATAGGCCATTGGGTCGGAGCCAACACGTTAGGTCCACCTAGTGTCAGCCTCCTAGGGCAAGGGCCTATACCCAAAGTGCTGTGTCCCCAATGACATTGACGAGAAAAAAAGTCCGGCGGAAAATCCATGCAGTGGGGACCGTTGCATGGATTTTCCATAGAGGTCCGTGTAAAAGTTTGAGACTGCTTTCAAAACCAAAAACCATCTGTAAAACCGTCTGAAAAAACAGCCATGGGGACATGCCCTAATTGTATCATAGACTCCAATTCTTCTCTCTGTTGATTAGACAGCTTTTGGAGGCCAATCCTTTTTAGATACTCCAAAATCTGGTCATCAGAAATGAGTAACCTAGAGGTAAATTTTGGCAAATGTTGTGCATGACCTGCATAATGTCCTTAGCATCAGATACCATTGTGCCGTGCCATCTTGCCCCTTCAAATTGGTTACATTAGAGGATCCTACGTGAGCTTTTGAAATTACTGCCAGTAAATGACCTGCACGTTCGCCTTCTTCAAAATACAGTAGTTTTTCCAAACGCCTCCTATTTGCCGCTGTCTCTAGTAGGTGCAGAGTCAAAGCTTCTTGAGTTTGACGCAATTCATGTTGCGTAGTTGGACATCTATTTGCAGTGTAATCTAGTTCAGTAGTTCTAACCCATTCCCGCACTTCCTTTTCACGCAGACCCAGGTGCTGTGACCCCAAAGAATCGGAGGAGAAAAGTATTACACAGTAAGTACAAAAATCCAATTTTTACACCACCGGCGGTCCGAAAAACATTGCACATGTTCATTCTTACGACACGGAGAAAAGCAGCCCCCCTGCAGCCGTGTACACGGCCCCAAAACAGAACAAATGCCGGTCGGATTATCCGACTGGTATTTGCTCTGTGCCATGTAAACTGACCCTTAGAGGAGATTCGGTAGGCTATACATGCCTTGCCAAATGAGATGTATAACAAATTTGAGGAATTTTTAAGCCCACAATTATTGAATACTTTTAATTATGCTGTGGCTCAAAATAGACACCCGGATTCCATACAGGAAGCAATTATTATAGTTTTGTCTAAACCAAAGACCCGGTTTTGCCAGAATTATACCGACCAAATTCACTTCTTCCAGTAGATGCCAAGATATTAGCAAAAGTTTTAGCAAATCGTTTGTCCCATTTTATAATGAGTTTAATCCATGAAGACCAAACAGGATTTATTCCAGAAAAGCCAACTGCTATAAATATGACACCTTTATCTCAATCTGCAGTTACAAGCAGATAATGAGGGAAATAGAATTGTTTGTTCCTTAGGCTATGTCTACACTGCAGTGGACGAAAAACAACCTGAAAACCAAATCCTAAAAATGTTCATAAACCTGAGTTTTTTGTCCACTGCCTGTCAAAAGCTACTGAAAAAACATCAGTTTTTGGTTTGTCTTCAAGTCTGATTTTTAATGTATGCACAAATCAAGACATAAATAAAATAGAATTAATTGCTGAAGAAAAATTTGACATAGTGGGGATACCTGAGACATGGCTGGACGGGCGGTTAACTTACAGCAGGCATCCTCTAACTGCGGCCCTCCAGCTGTTGGGAAACTACAACTCCAATCATGCATTTATATAATCTATAGCAGTGGGAATGATGGGAGTTGAGGTTTCCCAACAGCTGGAGAGCCGCAGTTTGAGGATCCCTGACTTACAGGGTTACAGTTTATTTAGAAGAGATCGTAAACAACGGAAGGGGGAGATGTATGTCTCTATGTAAAATTGTGTCTGAAGCCAACACTGCGGGAAGATATAGATACAGGAAATTAGGAAGATGATGTGGAATCATTACGGGTAGATATACATGTGGGTAATAATAATCTTATTCTACCAGGGGTCTGCTATAGGCCCCCAAATATAACAGAACCCATGGAAGATGTACTCCTCAGACAAACAGATGAGGCGGCTAATCAGAATGCGGAAGCTCTCAAAGAAAACAGGTTTTTGTCAATAACTAAAGATTATTACCTTTCCCAAATGGTGCAGGAACCACGAGAGGAAAGGGTGTTCTAGACTTCGTATTCACTAATAGACCTGACAGTGTAACAAAGGTTCAGGCTGGGGGGCACATAATATAATAAATTTCCATTTATCCTACAATAGAGTTTTTTTGTCGAAGAGCCACAAAAACACTGAATTTTAGGAAGGCTAGTTTTATTCTGCCCTAAAAGAGGCCCTAAACCGTATTGACTGGGACAAGGTGTTTAAAAAAAGCAGAACAAATAATAAATGGGAGAGCTTTAAAAACATCTTAGGAGCCCACTGAGAGAGGTACATACCTTATAAAATAATTAGAAACCGGAAAAATCCAATTGTGGATCAGCAAAGATGTAAAGGAGGCAATAAATAACAAAAATAAAGTGTTTCAGCTACTAAAACAGGAGGGCATTGAAGAGGCACTAAAAAGCTATAAGGAAAAAAATATGTAAAGTAATGATAAAGGCAGCAAAGCTAGAGACAGACATATCGCCATAGAAAGTAAAACTAACCTCAAAATATTTTCAACTATATAAATAGCAAAAAGATTAAAACAGAAAATGTTGACCCTTTGAAAATTACCGAGGGAGATATTGTCGAGGTCAATGAGAAAAAACAAACCAATGAGAAAAAGAATTTTTTCTCCACTGTATTTACCGAGGAGGATAACATTCCTGTTGATGAGCAGAGGGATGAGGTAAACGCCAACTTAAATGTTTCTTGTCTAACCCAGGAAGACGTGCAGCTCCGTCTTAAGGAGATTAAATTAGACAAATAACCAGGCTCTGATGGTATACACCCCTGTGTCCCAATCGAGTTAAGTATTGAAAATAGATAAAACCCCCACCCCTTAATTTTTTTGGACTGTAAGGGGGTTTTGTTCCAAAGGATTGGGGCATAGAAAATTGGGGGTCAATATTCAAAAAGGGGCCCCCAAAAAAGGGGACCCTTTTGGAAATAAAAGGCCCGGTAATTTAAAAACCTCTGTTGGGGGTTTAAAAATTTTTGAAGGTTTTTTCAGAGTTTAACCCCTGGAGTATCTCACTGAAAATAAATGTATAACCCCCCATTCCCAGGGTTTATAAAGGGAAATCAATCCTGCCCAAACTAATCTCATCGGCTTCATAGTTACTTCTAACGGATCAAAGTGAGACATTAAATGTCAAAAATTTTTGGGAAATTTTTTCTAAAGCATTTGATACTTTTGCCACAAAAAAAGTTGGTAAAGAAAAAAGGGGAAAATGCTTGGAGGGGGGGAAAAATTGTGGCAAGGGGGTTTTAAACAACCTGGCTCGTAAATAGAAAACAAAGAATGGTAATTAAGGGTACCCCTCAAAACGGGATCCCTGTCAAAGTGGGGAAACCAAAATGGGTTCACAGTTTTTTGGCCCTATCCTTTTTAAATTTTTTTCATTAATGATCTTGAAAAATTGGATTGCACATTTAGAATATCGATTTTTGGGCAGATGTTACTAATTTTTGAAAAAGAAATCAACAAAATTAGGGGAAAAAATTGTTATTAAAAAGGGAAATTTCGGGAAATAATTTTGGGGGCCGGGGAAAGAGAAATGGCAATGATTTTTAAAAACACAGATAAATAAAAGGGTTGTAAAAATGGGGAGAAAAACCCTTTTCTTTTACATTTTAAAAACAAAACTTTTTTGGGGTAAAAGGGGAACACGGCGAAGGACTTAGGAAAAACCGGGTGGACAGTTTAAAATAAAATTTAGCAGCCAGTGTCAGGCAGAGCTGCCAAGGCAAATAGGATTATGGGGGGGGATTAAAAAAGGGGGATAGTTGAAAATGATTTAAACATTAATTTTCCCCTTTTTGCAAGTCAAGGGTTTGAACCCCACATGGAATATTGGTTCATCTTTGGGCCCCCATTTCACAGGAAAAGGGGCTTGAACACGTACAAAAAGGGGGGCAACATAGTAATAAAGGACAGGGGGGAAAATTCAATTTTCCCCTAAAAATTAGCAAGTTTAGGGTTTTTTTAGTTTTGAGAAAAGACCGGGTTTTGGGGGGGCTTTAAAAAATGTTTTAAAAATATGAAAAAATCAAAATAGAGAGTTCTCCCCGATTTATTTATCCCAGGACGTTCCAGATCAAGGGGGTAACCTCAAAGGGCTTGAGGAAAAAAAATTTGTACATAAACCAGAAAGGGTTTCTTACTGTTAGAGCAGTGAGACGCCGAGGAAACTGCATGGTGATCTCAGTAAGTTTTAAAAAAGGGTTTTGCGTTTCTAAGCGAAAAAAATAAAAGCTGTAGTTTATCGGATTCTGGAGAAGGGGTTTTATCCAGGGAATTTTTTTCCGATTTTCCAGATTTGAGTCGGGAAGGATTTTTTTCCCCAAAAAGAGGGAAAATTTGGAAATTTTACCTCATGGGGGTTTTTTGGGCCCTTTCCCCTGGATCAACACCCTTTTGCAAAAAACTGGGAAATGGGGTGGGGTATTTTGGGGAAAATTTTTCCCTATCAAGTGATCCCAAATTTTGGGCTATTTTTTTTTACCTAAAGTCTTTAGACTTTATTTTTGATTTTTATGAAGTACAACTTCAGTCAATTACAAATAAAAAGTTTTTAATTTTTTACTTCATCAGTTAATTTGTTACAGACTTCTAAAGCTTTGAAAAAGCGCAAATTTTGGCCTGGTATGACTTTACAATTTTTATCATATCTCGGGCTAGAATTAAGATAAAATGGTGGGAGAGGTATGATTTTTCTCAGAACGGTGCCGGCTTTCATTTGATACATCACAAAACTATGTTTCTTTATATTTTGTTTTGGAGAAATCAAATTCAAAAGTTTGATGTGCAATTGTGAAAAAAACATATGTTTTAAAATTGTGAAAAAATGCACGTGCATTACTTGTGTTCTTGGTTGCATTTGTACAGGGATCAAATTGGGACATGAAACTTTTCTAATTTTTAACCCCTTAAGTACCTCGCGGCTTTTTTGTTGTTGACACGTTCGTTTTTCCCTCCTTGCCTTCCCAGAGCCATAACTTTTTTATTTTTCCACCTATATAGAGCTATGAGGGCTTTTATTTTGCGGAGCAAGATGGACTATCTAATAGTTTTATTCAATGTACTATAGAATATACTGTGGAATGGCAAAAAAAATTCCAAGTGGGGCAAATTGTGAAAAAAAAAACATACTTTCGCCATGTTTGCGGGCGTTTTGCTTTTACGGTGTTCAATCTTCAGTAAATATAATGTGTTTTCTGTATTCTACAGGTTGATACCCCACATGTAGGGTTTCCATTATGATTTGGTACGGTCAAAAAATTGGCACTTTGAAATTTGCGCCGTGGCGCAATTTTGTGCGACCAATACTGTTTCTGCACTAACACCTACGGACGTCAGTGAGGAAGCATTTTTTGCGGCTGAAGTGTACTTTTTATTGCTAGCAGTTTGGAATGCATGCAACTTTTTTGATCACTTTTATTTTAATTTTTAAGCGACGTGAAATGACCAAAAAAAGCAATTTTGCCATTTGGAATTTTTTTCTTCTACGTTGTTTAGCGTACGGGATAGATGATATTATATTTTTATAGATCGGACTTTTTTGCACGCGCAAATACCAAATATGTGTAACTTTTTTATTTTTATTGTTTTTATTTGTAAAATGGTGAAAGGGGGGTGATTTGAAATTTTAATACCTTTATTTATTTATTTTTTACGCACATTAAACATTTTTTTTTTTACTTTAACATTGAGTCCCCCTAGGCCGCTTCATCACTAGGGGGCATGATCATTAATACAGCCTAATGCATTACATAGACAATGCATTAGGCTGTACCAAGATGGCGGTTTACCCACTTCCTGCCTGGGGCCGGAAGTGGGGCAAACGAAAAAATGGCAGTGATGGAGAACTTCACAATCTTTGGCGAGTACAGTAGCCAGCCACCAGTGCCGAACACACTTACCAATATTGTAGCAGACCGACTCATTTGATGTCTGTGTAGACTACTGTTTAAGAGTGAACATGTCAGGACATGAAAGCTCTGAAGCTGGTCCCCTTTGGGTAGTTCACATGGCGTTT